>JBAFWW010005981.1:0-25416 GCA_036873685.1 Agapornis canus | reverse complement strand
TGTGAGGTGTCCCTGCTTATGGCAGGGGGGTTGGAACTGGATGATCTTAAGGCCCGTTCCAACCCTAACTATTCTATGATACTATTTTACTAAGATGCTAACTGGAAATTACAGAAAACTGTATGACACTTTTCTGGCTGGCTTTGGGCATATAATTTCTGCTGCAATTCCTAAATTACTTTTGCCAACCCAAAATCAACATCTCCAATAGTTTGTTTTTTTTTTTAATTTGAGTTATCTTTCCAGTTTATCTGGATAATTTTTATGCCGATCCGAGGTTGGTATCACCAAGAAATCTGATTATCCAAATTATGAAAGAAACACTGAATGGAATTATGTCCATAACAGATACAAATTTACATGTTCATGCAAAGAACTAGAATGATTTGTGGTATTAGTATACTATATAATAATTTGCTATGTTAGTTTAATGGATTATTAATTTGTAGGATTCCTCTCTTGGTAGTTTCCCATTCTGTTAGTTATTAGTGCAAAATCTGTGATGTTTGAATATGGCAGTATTTTCCATTAAAGAACAGATTCTTACCAAGACAGTATTTTTAACAAAATATTTAGCAAGTACACAGTCATAGACAATGCACAGCACTGCCAAACAGTTACTCTCTCTGATGCCAAAATACTAAATGAATAACTTTGAGCCAGGCATCTGTGAAAACAAAGACTAGCCTGTTCAAACCATCATCTAGGAGAACGAGAACAACAGTAGAGAATACCATTTGTTGGTTGGTTTCCATGCAGAAATGTACATTTAATACTAAACTATGCTGTGCAGACAGGTATCTGAAAAGAAATTTCTCTTGTTCAGTTAGAACAAAGTACAGAACTTCCATGTAATTTTTATTCCAGATAAATGCCAGGCCTTTTTTTTTTTTTTTATAACAATCCTACAGCCCATAACCATACAGGTTACAAATTCGAAATTCTTTTTCAGCCAAAATTTCACATGGCAAGCACTACAAGGTTAAATCTTTTTGCTCTTGCAATGACTGCAAAAACCAAAATTGCAGTTTTACCTGAAGACATCTCCTCATCAATCCAATGTTAATAGACAGATCATTTATGCCTCGTGGGTGTTGTGAATCAATAAGGAGTTTAAATATAGTGAAGCTGAATGCCACACTCAGCCAGCATATATGCAAAGCATGACAGTTTACATATGACATCTGGGGGTTTCAGGTGGCATCTTTGATAAATCAGAAGATACAAATGTTGCTTTGTCTGTCACAGGACCTTGGACAGGACCCTGAACAGCAGGACCTTCATCCTTAACTGACTAAACAGGGAGCAAGACATCTGAAGGGGCATGTTTTGATTGATAGCTATGGTGCAGCAGCAGTAAATAGAGTCCGCAGAAATCTATCTTGCCACTGTACATGACTCAGGTTCTTTCCATAATTACATTCACTTAAAGATCAACACATTTCAGTCAGTAAATTTGGCTCCATTTTGAACCACAACACCATGGTGGGGTTAAACCCTGGATTGTGAATTTTATTCTGTCTTTATCTGCAGTAAAATTTACAGTTGAAGTAATGACATATATTGACACTGTAGTCTTTGTAATTAATTACATCAAACATCTGTGTAATTGTCCTCAGGTGATAAGGATAATTATGTGTGACTTCTGATTGTTTACCTCCATGTTTTAGAACTTAACTCATAACACCTGCAGTGTGCAACTTCCTGTTGACAAAATCACTCATTTTTGTTGCTTGGAAAAGTAGTACTTTAAATTTTGGAAACACTCTGGCGCATTCCCAGTGAAATTCCACCCAAACCAAGCTATATTCCAAGTCCCTTTTCCCACTGGTTTGGTAGAGATTTGGCTTATGAGTCCAAACCATGTCTCCTAGCAGGGCTAGAGGCAGGCAGCAAAACTCTCTGCAACTGGGGAAAGGCAGAATCTCTCTTTAGCTGCTTTTCTGAACTGGCAAGGAGTGAAGTAGATATTCAAAGAGTGAAGCTCATGTGAGAATAGAATGATTATACTGAGGGACTTTGAACTGGGAAGTTCTGATGAAACAGACTCATTTAGTGGCACAAAGGGGCAACAGGTAATTTTTCTAATTGGTAGGGTAAGAAAATGATGGAGGAAGGTTCTGACCCACCTCACCATAATTAATTTCATTTTCAAATACCACTTACAGAGGAAATTCTTCATTCGCATGAACTTAATGATAGATGGTTGTGGTTAGAGGTGGTTATTCCGGCAAGCATTTGTTTCAGCGAACAATTTCAAGATGGCCTATTTGTATCTGCCATCTTTGGGAGTTACAGAATATTTGTCTGCTTTTATTTGTTTAAGTTTCCATATTCAAGGTGCCAGTTGGGAAGTGGCTTTTGGTAAGTACAGAAAATAGCACCTACCTTATAATGAAAAAAATTTATGTTACATTTCTAACATGATCCTTATATTAAGAAAATGGGTGGAAGTCATGCTTTCTACAGTATAATCCTGTTATATAAGAGAGTCATGCTTAATGCTGTTTGAGAGGGAAGATTCATCAGTAAGATCTAACTCAAAAGAAACAGAAGACCCCACCAGAGATTTCCAAAGAAAAATGCAGATTATCTGAAAATACTGCATCTTTCCACTCTATTAAGGATGCTGGAGTACTTAATGTTTATTACAAGGCAACTCAGTCTTTTGCTGCATGTAGCAACCAGTAGTGCAAAAGATAGGAAAGAGAGCTCTACTCTCCCAAAAGGTAAGACAACAAAAAAGGCAGCTTGAAGACATGTAAGTATGGAGGTCTCTTGCTGGATGTGAAGAAAATCATCTTGGTCTCAAATAAAATAAAGGGAACACATATAACCTTGAAGAAGTGCTGTTTTCATATGAAAGCATGGAAATGCAATTTTTCATATGAATTCTGGGATGGAAGTAGAACTTTTTGCAGAACTAAATGTTTCTAGTTTCATTTGCTGTTTGATTATTGACCCTTAACTAACTGAAGCAAGGAAGGCAGTGTCATGGACCAGCTAACACTGGCTCTCTCAGACCCTTTGTCTTTTCTGTGAAATGGTTCCTGTGACATATGCTGATCTCATTTAATATCCCCTTTGATATCAGCCTTCCAGAGCTATCTGAACAATGCATTAACTCTGCAGCCAGTAAGGCGAGAGACAATAGCCTTGAAAAACTGCCCTACCTGTGACTATTGCTGAATTTTTACAGAGATTGGCTTACAGGAAATCCTGTTGGCAATATTTAACACGTATTTTTAATTGTGTAAAATGTAATACTTAAAAATAAGAGAATTGTAACTTAGATGTATACTCTGGAAAGATTGGGAAAGTCTCTTTTAAAGGCAAAAGTATGAAGTAAGTCAAACTAGGACTTGAGGTAAAGAGTTAAAATTGCAAGATAGACCTGGTGGAGTATTGGCCAGCTCTAAGTTTTTATAAATGGGCATAAATCCACTCACTTGATTTACAAGCACATAGAACTATGTTTTCATTTAGCCTCCTCTATGGATTGGTGTGATTATTATAGCAGTGTATAGACAATTTTTAACTCAGATGGATAGGAATTCTTTCTTTTATCCCAAATTCAGTGGATGTGAACTTCTACCTATAAAAAGACCTGTATTTCTAATATGTGATCTCCCTAAACAGGAGATCATATTGGTCCTTTAAATGAGGTTTCAGAACAAAGGTTGTGCTACACTTCAGTCTCACACTTGAGCCCTGTAAATGTTTAAGTTAAAACAGGGTTGTAGTAGTGTATATATTCTTTGCTGTCTATCCATGAAAATTAAATATAAGTCAATGAAAATAGCATGTGATATTCCTATACCTGTGTCAGTCCTGCAGTCTTGTAAACACTGTCCTGGTGCAAATTGTCCCAAAACACCTGAAAAAATTACATTAATTTGAATAAATACATCAAATTTCATAGAACACCATTGTTTGAAAGCAGCTGACTGGAAAATATGTGCTGTATTACCAAAAATTAAGGGAGGTAAATTCTTGGGTACTGTAAACTAGCCCTCTTCTACGTAAATCTAGTTCTGTTCCTTTAAGTATGAGACTAGTCCTCTAGCCACTAAAGCTAACCTTTGAGAGAGATGCTAAACTAAGATTCTCTGTTCTCCACTGTGGCAATTCAAATGTACACCCTCACATTAACACTGAGACCATAACTTAACCTCTTCCAAAAGGCCAAGAAACTTTGGTTCTGGACCACACTTTTCTCTTACCTCTGGTTACAGACTAGCCTTTGCATATCCCATATTCATGTAAAAAAAATATTATTTTATATTACATGGTTCAGACCATTATTAAAAATGAAGTGTTGGGAACTGAGGGAAGATGGTTCAGTACAGGAACAAGGAACTGAGAAAAATGGAGGAGTTGGGAGACCTACAGTCTTGAGTAAGTTGCTATGGAAGGTGGTATGAATGTTGTGAGGTGTAGTTGCAGAATAAAATATTTCTCTCTGCCACAAAGGTCTTGCAGCCAATGAACAAAACAATAGACAGAAGAACAGGCTGTGATGGCATGTAATAGTGTATGGGTAAGTGGTCTTAGTTAAAAACAAGCATAAGTGCTAGAAAGTGTGGAAGCAGAGTACAATGCAGCTGTTCTATGAAGCATGTGCAGAGAAAGAACAACTTTTTGAGTAAATATCAGCAAGGAATTACTGCAGATATTTATCCAGGTCCAATGAAAGTGGATATATGTGTGAAATCAGCTGATCTGTTCAACCACTACATGCCTGTTCTCTTGGAGGCATTCCTTCAATTGGCAGAAGCAAGTGCAAGATTCAAATGCCAAAGCACCCTGCCAGAGCCCATTCTGCCAGACCCACAGCATGGCATAAGATGCCCATAAAAGGAGAAACTCATGAAACTGCGTGCAAAATGGAAATAAGATGCAGAAAAAATGTCTCCCGCTCTGAACATTTATCTTCAAGATGTTACTGTTAAGGGTAGACTAGGTCAAGGAGGGAAATGAGATGCATTTTAAACTTCTTTACCCTCCAGTTATTTGTGTTCAGTCAGTGACCCACAGCTAATGTTTTACCTTTTTTTTTTTCTCTGTCATGACAGACCTGACCTAGACAAGACATTTGCCTTTTGTAGAAGCAGCTCTTCAGTGAATGAAGGAAGTCCACAAGGCCTCCTTTACGATGGTGCACTGTATCACGGTGCTAGTGGCAGAGGCTGTCAATCAGTGCTTACACCAATGGCCACTGTTTATTGCTGCTTCAGCACCCAAGTCAAGCAGATTTGACAATACTACACAGAACAACAGTTCCCAAAAAGTTTGTTGTGCCAATAGAAAAGATGAGATTTAGAGCAGAAAACTACCTCATCATAAAAACTTTTGGTGGTCTTAGTGCAGCCTTGGAGGTTTACTCCTGGCTTCCAGGCATTTCCACTGTGGTGAGTTTGCAGAGGTCAGTGAAGCAGAGAGAGTGTTGGGCTGAGGAGATAGCCAGGAGATGAAAGGGAAGAAGGAAGGAGTGACTGGGTTGGAAGGAATAAGAACTAGCTGCTTTTATACTGGGGTGGGAAAAGTGTTGTGATTTGAGGTAACAGAAAAGATGCTAAGGGTTTTTTAAATGTAGTGGAATTCACTGATAAGTCTTTAAACATATAGTTAGGATGTCAGGTTAAAAAAGTGATTCAAAAGCTACAATGAAAATGCAAGGTTGTTTGAAGAGTTGTGAACATGTGTTTTACTAGCATGATGCTTTGCATTTGTGGCAAACAGGTGAAAATCTTTTGGAGATGCTCTGAATAAATTGCTGGAAAGCTCTTGAATCTTGCTGGATGGTAATCTGAAACAGCAATGGGAAGAGGGCAGAGTTCAATTCAGGTAAAAAAGGATAACAGTATGTGAGGTTTTAAAATTATCATTGTAATTTTAAAGACTTGCAGGCTAAAACTCTGTAATGCTGAGTATACACATGTAGAATGAAATTTAGTCCCTCCCTAGTCCAGCTCGCTCTCTGAATAGGTATGAGTGCTGCAGAAGAGCAATCAAGGTAGCTTGTTCTTTGTCCTCACATAAGTGAGGTGGAATTCAGAAGGGACTGCAGATTTCCTTGTGTGGCTACAGCCAGTAGTTTGCACAATTTCCCAAATTTCCTGTCCTTATTGATATCCTATTCCATCTTTTCCACAGTATAAAGGAGGAAAAGTTCTATTGTTAGGGAGGATTTATGATCAATTTCTACAGTTTGGTGGATTACTAATACTTAAGCAATTGCATATCTTTCAGTATTTCAAAATCACAATAAACAATAACAATAAACATTTCTTAAGTCTTGAGACTACTATTCAGCTAGTTGTTCCTGGGCATAAGCCTTTCAGTTTAAAGTTCAGTGTTCTTTTCTGGAGCCCAGTTGCACAGCATATTCTTCATTTTTGAAAAAAAAATAATATTGATATTTAAATATTTGGAACATAGCACACAGGAAATTATTTAGAGTTCTCCATATGTAATAATGTCACAATTGTATACATCACATATTTTTCCTCTCTTCTCCTGGCTTCCTCAATTTCAAGGTATCTCCAAACAGGACTTCTCATTTTTCTTCCTAGTCCAAAAGTTTTGTGACAGGAACTTCTTATGCTAACAGAGTATTAGCACAACTCACTTTAGTTAAGGCAGTGGTACATACCATGCTTGCACTAGGATATGAATGCAATGCCTATTTTCTTTGAAGTCAGGAAACCACACCATTTGCTGTCTGAAAATGGAGGTGAATGCTGAATCACTAACCTCAAAGGAACCTAAGCTCTCTCATTGACTAGAAGATCCTGATTTAATGACTCAATACTATCTTGGCTTCCATGGCGGCTTAGTAAAGTAAAGTGCTTACAGGCTGTTCTCCAGGAATGACAGAAAAATGTGTAATCCTCTGTTCACCTCTGTGATACTTTCCCCTTAAAGCTCTGCTCACCTTATAGGAGGAACCACTGCTATAACAAAATTCATACAGTGAATAGAAAGCATGGTGGAATTAGAAGTAGAATTTTTTCCTGTTGTCTTTTTTTATGTCTCTTGATCTTGTGTCTGTCCTGGAGGTGACATTACTGTGAAAAGTTTGTGGTAAATCACCAGGATGCGAAAGGAGCTTAACTCTTTGAAATGAATGTAGTCAAATTCGTGTTACACCCTTTATGATCTGATAAAAACAAATTTAACATGCAAACCATTGCAGAGATATATACATGCAGTTAATCCACTTGCAGACTTGAACAAATATTGACAGAAGAAGTACCATACCTGTGACTAATAGCTCACCACACTGATGACAGATCATAGCCCTGACTAGAGCTTGTACATGAAAATACTGTACAGGGCTTAGCCCCATTTTCTCTACACTATAATGTGTTTTCTTCTTTTGCATTAAAATTTGTCAAGTCAAAGGATCTGATCTTCCTGGGTCAGGTGTCAGAAGCTGCTTCTGAATGCTGCTTTAATGATGTTTGCTATAGAGTGGTCACTTCAGGTGCAGCTATACTACATAGTCCAGACTTTTCATGGCATGAATGACCTCTCCAATGTTAATAGAGAAGTACCAAGAAACTAAGTGCTGATTTTAAGAGACACACTCTTCTTCTTCTTCAGCTCTTCTGTGTAATTCCTGATTCCATTTTGGGCAGGATACTATGGACTAAGTGTGAGAAGTTTTGTTAAATCAATGTAAAGCAGAATACATGTGGAATCCCTTCTGTAAACTGCTTTTCATAAAATAACCCATCCAGTTTTATAGATGACAAAGAATTTGATGTGCTGTGTGTAGTAGAAATAGCCTACATTTTGAAATTACTATTTCCACATTTTTGCTATATAGAGAAGCTTCAAAATGCAGCAGTATTGTTTTTGTAATGGCAATGGTTTGAAGATATTTGTAAAAGTAAATTTTGTGGGGAAAGATGAAAAAAGCAGGCATAATGATGAAAATTCTTAGGTTGGCTAGCACTCTCTTTAGTAGGGAAAAGTTTGGATACTTGCAAGTTCCTAAATTGCTTATATTATCCACTTGTTTTCTTTCATTCTGTCTTTTCATCCTGGAGTTCCAGCCCCCGAAAAGGATGTTGAGTCTGAGATGGGCTAGTATCATCACAGATGAACAGAGAAAAAGATAAACTCTCAATTTTAGAAGGGATACTGTCATTCCATGTGTTCACCAAATACTCCGTCCTCAGTACGTCTTGTATGTCTGCTTGATGGGGAGCCATAGGCTTCAGTGTATCATCTGGCTCTTCTAAAGGTACGTTTTGTAGGTGTGATGCCAGTGTACAGCATACCACCCCTCAAAGCATGGGACTCTCTGAGTCTCCTGCTGAGCATCTCTTAAGTTGCTAGATTCCTAACAATATAAGGGCTGCCACTAGAAGAACTAGTCAGGAGCATTATGTTATATTTCCGGATAATTTTGTTAGAAAGATCGTTCTAGCAACCAGTCTATTCCAAAAATGAAACAACTCTCCTCTTCTTTCACTTTCCCACCCCAAGGCAAAAGAAGCAGCTTCCCATCTGCTTTCTTGGAAGGCTCACATTTGCCTGCAAAGAACCTTAATGTCAAAATCAATAAGAAAAAACATTGAAGGTTGATTCTCTTCCCCATATATTTTTACCATTTTTTTTCCATCCAGATTTGGAGTGAGTATTTCCTCCAAGCATGTTATACCTTTTTCTTTTTCTTTTTTTTAAAATAGGGAAGATATGCCTGATTTTAATACATCCCTAATTATGTTCCATAGCTTGCTGAAGTGAAGCTAATTATGCCTTTTGTGATGATAGTGAATCAACTTTTCTACCTGTGAATATGAAGGCTTGTGTCCTCCTGATGCCATTGACTGAGGACTGCTGAAGGAAGTCTGCAAAGGAAAGTCTTCTCTTATCATTTGGCATTTCTGACTTGCTAATCTGATTTCAAAGAAAAATTGTTTATAGGAGTTCCTGGTTCAGATCCTCTTCCTTGCTAAAGTTGATGTAAAAGCACGTGCAACAGCAACTGGATGAGCAAGTCCAGCTTGCTGAGTTCCAGATATGCTAACAATTTACTGATTTAGCAGCTCTCAGATGCCGGTTAATAACCAGAGAAATAGCAATCTATCCAAAGTTACTGAGTCAGACAATCTGACTTCTTCCTGTACTGCTGCCAAAACCTAAGTCTGGGTGATGTTCCAACTCAACAAGTCTCATTGTCAGTGATTATATTTATCTGATGCCACTTGCTAGATGCACTAATAAAAAAACCACCCTGTATTTTCTTCCTTCTACTCCACCACTCTTTCACTTCTCATAGCTACTTACATGGTTTTATTACCCACACTGTCTGTCTCTTGCAGCATAGTCTGATACAGTGAAAGAGGAATGCAAGTCAGGCTACATTTTTTGTGTCCATTCAGCCTCTTCCTGGTAGCAAGGGGGGAGTATCAGCAATAACAGTCTGCACTCAGACACATTGAAGAAAATACCTGCTTAGAGAAATCATTGCCTTTCACAAGATCAAATGGTATAGTTAAGAGAAGGTGATGAGCCCACCAGACTTCAGGCAGAATAGTTAATGTTTTCCAGGTGTTTTCCTTGTACTTCAAATCAAGCTTCCAATCCAGTGTTTAAGAGTTTGTGTTCCTGGCAACATATAAAATGTAATACAGGAAATAGACATCTGTGGCCACAAAAAGAATACCCAAACATCTTTGGGGTTTTTTTAACCACTGTATAAAACCGTCTCCGTAAAGTATTGACTTGAGTTTAAGAGGCAGAGGCCTTGGGAAAGTCAATAATAGGACTCCTCCTTATTTATGCCAAAGTAGCAAAGGCCTCACCTTCATGATTCCTTTAAGAACCCTATCCAAGCAGTCAGTAAGAATCTTGATGTCAATACCCTTGGGCTTGCCCACCAACAAGAAGTCCCCCTCAGTCAGGGTTAACAGGAAGGTGGAAATCTTTTGGGAGACTACAAAATGCAATTCTGCATGGCTGGTGTCAGCATTCAGAGCCTATGTAGTCAGTAAGTCAGCTTGTCTGCATCCATAGCCAGTGGCAAGCCATATTCCTTTATGGTAACACTGACTATACATGAGATCCCTGCAAAACAAATGTGGGCCACTTGCATCCTGTTGGCACAGTCCATGTTCACAGTTGTTATTTGGCACTACTACCTTGAAGAGACAAGGAGCAGCTGTGCAGGAAGTGCTGTCCACACCACCTAATGCTTCCTCCTGTACAAACAAATGGTGAGCTATACAGCCTAGTTAAAGGCATATATGGTAGTACTGGCATCTGTTCTCATCATGTACATGGGTAGCCACATGACACCAAATGTGAGCTGCCACAACTGGTGGGCAGACTGAAGATGTCCTGTACCTGGGATCTGACCTCCCCAGCTGCCAATATTGCAGATTTGAATGACAAACAAACACATACATCTCTTAAGCAGCAGTCCCACAGAGGGAAAAGAAAAAGTAGTATGGGCTGTTCTTGACTCAAAACAGTTAGCTCCAGTTTCTTAAAAAAAAAGCAGTTACTTTAATTCCATTATAAAAAATTTTTAAACCCTTTTCCAGCAATTATTCTAAAATTACTTACATTTAGGGTTGTTCCTTTATTGATTTTTCTATTTGCCACTTATCAGAACTTTCAAAAAGAAAGTGAAACTCCTGTGCCACATGAAACTCCACTATGCCAACACTGAGCAAAAATGTAACAAGGCATAAACCCAAAAATACATGAGAAAATATGAAAGTAAAAGAACCTGTCATCTTATTATTGTATTTGTCCTAAAGAGAAGAAGGGCTTGGAGATGTGAAAAGGAAGGGAAGGAAACCAAAGGAGGAAACAAAAATCTGAGCATTTAAAACATTCAGAATAATATTTTCTAAGTATTCTGGAAGAATGAAAGTGTGTTGGGCTTCAGTGTAAGCCAATTTCAGACATCCATTTTTTTTTTAAGCTTGTATGTGCGTGTAACATAAGTAGGATTCAGCTGCCTGAATATAGTGGCAATGGAAAAGTCTTGTGGTCCTTTAAATGGCTCAGAATACCTGAGAATTCAAGCCTGTGGAATGAGGAGGTGAAAGGGAGATTGAATGGGTTGTTTGCCCCTGTCTTTTCATCCAGAATTCTCTGATAATGCAATTACAGATCAGAGGCACCTATATTAATTGTGAATGCTTTCTTTGCAGCCTGTTGGCTTTAGTAGTGTGGGGGATGGTCTTTTGCAGTTTTTCACCTTACTTGAAGCTTCAGGTCATTTTGTAGGGGACATTGGGAGGTTTTTGAGTTTTTTTTCTTGCAAGTTTATAATGAACATAATTGGTTTAAACTTTAAGGTTTACTAATTTCCTGTGTCAGCTGATACTTTCTGTTCTTCTGGTCATTCTTGTTGCATTGCTGCCTTGAAGTATTTCCTGGTGCTGTTGCTCCTTTTTAAAAAAACAAAGTCATTTATCCATTGGACATAATGTTTAATACCATTTCTGGCATAAGACAAAACATCACACTTGAAAGAAAGAAGCTAAGAAAATTCTAAGGCACTTGTTGTCATGCAGGTGTACAACACCGAAGAGTTAGGTACCTAAGAGTTGTAGAAAACCAGAGCTTGCCGAAAGTCACACAAGCATTCAGGTACGAAACCAGAAGTCACCACAGACAGATCTGGAAGACAGGAAGTCCAGTGTTGATTTGCATCAGTTCTGAAGATAAGATTTTGGTCAAACAGTGAAGAACTTCATTCGTAATGTTCATTTTTCTTTATCTAATATGAGAAAGTTGGTGGCCAGTTTAACCACACAAAGCTCAGTGTTCAGAGAATGCATTCAGCTTAGCTAAATCAAAATCACAGGTATGTAGCAATTGAAAATCAGTGGAACTACAGTTGTTTATCAGAAATTAGACACTGAGTTCAAAATGTCACACAGCATTGGCAGGGCAACAGTAGCAAATCATGTTTCCCAGAATACTCTGAACAGTAGCCATAGCTTAAAATGAGGTTAAAACAGCATTTTTTGAAGGTTAAAGAGGTGCTCACCTCTAAGAACTCACTCATTGCTTTTAAGTAAACAGCACTTACAACACCTATATCTTTAGACTCTATAATGCATTGCATTGCCTTTGTGATAGATATCCTATTGACTCTGTGTGACTCATATTTTATGACCTCACCAATGAGGTAACACCCTCATTCGATAAAAGGCTGTATCAATTAAGAAAAGCCCTGCTCTGTGATAACCTGATTAAGAGCTGAGTACTCAAGGTGGTGTTGTCAGACCTTTCATTTCTAATCACTTTTGATTTGTTGAGCAGCTTTCTGGAATTATTCAGCCTTTGGCAAACTTTTGTATGATGCTTAGTGCACGTAAAGATAAATTATTCTCTATTTGTTCAATTTGCTGCAAGGTGGGGCCCATCTGCCCAACGGTAGGGATCTGTTTTCTAAAGACTTAGTATCAGAAGTTTCATTTTGCATTTGATTGTCCTTTTAGGGCTTTTGTAATTTTGCCATCTTTAGAAGTCAAAAAAGGGAAAGAAAAAAAGAAAGAAGTAATGCAGAAAACTGAGTTTTAACATCACACACATACATGCTGGCTTATAAATTCCCTGGCCAGAAATGTCAGCCATTTATATCAAATTTGAGAAGAAAATCTCAAATCCAGAACTGGAAGCAAGGTTTTCCTTGTTTATGTAGATCACAAAATACATTCATTATTCCCACAACATGGCCAAACCCTTTCCTCTGTGAATGTGTTTCGTACGTCACTATCACGAAGTAATGGAAAATATGATACATATTGTAAGACATACTATTGCAGCTTAAGTTCCCTTTTCCAAGGGTGGAAATATCCAGGGTGAAAATGCCATGTGCTTTGCTTCACAGTTTGGTTCTCCTTTTGTTGCTCCCCTTTGGATGTGTAATCTTAGGATCAGTGTTGAACTTTTATTAACATAGCCTTTTTTTCTGTTTCAGTTTAAACAAGAAAAACTTCTGATAATACTGATGTAGATTGCAGAGAGGTTTTGCTCCTTGGTAACCAGCACTTAGTAACCAGTGGTGTAATCGGGAGCTGTAGGTGGTTCTGGAAGCTGTTGATGGACCACAGGGGCTTGGGGTAACAACATACCTAACAACCTGGAGACAAACCAGAAAGCACTGTGCTCCTTTTTTTTTTGATTGTTATTATTAGGGTTTGGGTTTTTGTTTAAGATTCAAGCCCATTTGTTTAAAACTTTTCTGTTATTGAGCTGGCTTTCACTGTTAGGATGACTAGTTTTACTTCATGAGCCTAGACCCAGTTCTGATAGCAACCTTTCACAGCTATTTTAGAAGCTACTAAACAACATCCACTCTCTTAGGCAAAGACTGTTGGATCAAAATTCAATTGTCCCAGAACCTTCTTATTTCAATCAAAGTCTTGTGTCCATTCTCAGATTGAGTATGGATTAGGTCACGTCCTTTTTCTAAAACAGAGACACATTTTTTACTCCTGGTCCCTTTCATATTTTCAGGTCTCCCGAGGCATATGTCACACTGCAATGCTTAGGTGGAATAGGTACCTGCAAACATCTGACACTAGAATCATCATTTCTTGCACAAAACCCCCCTTAGCTGACTCAGCTGATCAGAAAAGCAGTTGCTAGCAGACAAATAGCAGTTATAGCAATATCTACAATAATATACACAACTATACAATAATCTTTAAATATTCTCTGTTCATATATCAGTCATACCTCAGTGAAATGTTTGGACAATATGCGATTTTACATCCGTCTTTAGAGTAATTTATGTGAGAGCCTGAATGTGGAAAAGCTGATAGTGCCAGCAGGCTTTGAAAGAAGAGAGCGCCTAGAAAAGCTCTTGAAATGCTGAAAGAGCATGATGTCAGATAGAAACCACAATCTAGGTAGATCAGACAGGGGTGGGATCAAAATAGCTGCTTGCCAGTGTGGATGTTATGGTCTAACAAATAGTCTACTGAAAATATAAGAACTTAAAATGTGTGAATAACTGTGAATCACAAGAGATGCTTACAGAATATTGTGAAAACATGGCATGTGTTCCTCTGAGATATCTTCCCATACTTTACAATAAGCAGTTTAGAAACTTCCTGGAACATGAAAAACAGCAAGAAAAGAAACCATCGGATATTTATACACAGGCTAAGGAGCCTCATGAGCCTTCTTTTTTTTCTCCAGGCTAACCAATCCCAGCTGTCTTAGCCTCTCCTCACATGATAGATGCTTTGGTCACTTAATCATGTCTGTGGCTGTTCACTTTGCTTGCACCAACAACTCCGTAACTCTCTTATAGGGAGCCCAAAATTGCACACAGCACTCTGGATGTGCCTCACCAGTCCTGAGTAGAGGGGAAAGATCCCTATTCCTCCTGACCAGCTGGCAAAACTCTGCCCAATACAGCCCAGGAGGTTGGTAAGACATAAATTGTACTGGCAGTACATGGACAGGTGGGGCAATGTAAAGTAAAGCATTCTGGGACAGTGGACAAAAGCAGTTGAAAGCTAATGAGGTAGCTCACATTGCCCCTTTGGATGAGAGTATCACCCACTACTAGGTAGCAACACAACAGAAGCTGTGTTCAAACTCAGGACATCCATATAAGACCTAAGGCACAAGTACCATACCTGCCCAGAATTGTACCAGGGTGCAAGGACATATGGCAAGGAGACAGTCTGGTGAAGTTATGACCAGGCATCTCTGAGATTATACTAATTGTGTCACATCATACTGTATCATATCTAATAGATACAAGTAAATATATACACATATATATACAAGCAAAGGCACGAAGGAATGTACTGGCAAATCTGTAAAGAAGAGGAAAAATTCCCCAATTAGCATGATCACGTTGGTGAATTTATAGTCTGGTGGTGGTGAGAAATCCTTCAGGTATACCATAGGTCTGCATGGATCCCAAATTGCTTAATAGTGTATTGAAAATCCATCATTAGCTCTTATTGGTAGATGTACTATCTGATTTATCCTGGGCAAAATTTCCAGAGGGGGTGGTGGCAAAGTAGTTAAATGATCCATCCATTACATACCCATCACTTGGTGTCAGTTGAAGGTGATAAACTGATCCCAGAGTTCAGTATAAACTGAACCAGGAATATTGCAAAGACGAAGAGCTTCTATTTTGCAAGAAGTAAATATTGGGGAAGAGTCAGGATAAGATTTTCTTACCAAGCAAATAAGGGATGGCATACATTTATAGTGAAAGCAGCAAACAGAAACCGTAGCAAACTGAAATAATAGTTATCAGCTCTGAAATTAAGCAGTAAGGAGATGCTTAATCAAAACTAGAGGGTGGGATCCAGAACTTCTAGAGATCTTTAGACATTATACACACTCCATTCTTGTCCTGTAGTTTTGTTTCTGCTGAAAATGCTTTTAGTTGGGTTTTTTGCCACCTCTTGAGTAATACGTCAGCTATGCAAATGTTTGACCCTGTGAGCATCCAAAAATTGATTGTATTTTCTGGCCTTGCCAGACACAAGCCAATCACTGCCTGCAGAAACAGTGTTTTCGAGAAGCAGTAGTGAGTACTCACAGACACGTGATCTGCATTACTAAGGGCACTTGCCAAAGTCAGAAAAAAGAAATATTCCTGGTCAGTCAAATCACTCCAACCTTAACCATCAGGAGATAGTAGAAAAGATCCTTTTTATAAATAGCAACCTCTTTTGCAATATGTTTTATACAATAATAATGTGTTCCCTGGTGTAAACATCTGTCTGTTCTCAAACACATTTTCTGGGCCTTTGCCCAGTTGCAGTCACATTTTGCAGATAGCTAGATATCTTGAGTTTCTGTAAAGCTAGAGAAATGAGTTAGCCAAGTAAAAGAAAGAAACTTCAAGACCTTTCACTGCAGAAGCTTCAGTATTAATTTGCCCCTTATCACACAGGGAATCAACATAAGAGCTTCAATTCAAAATACTTACATGTTGGAAACAAGGCTTAATTGCCCAACACTTTAGATCTCTGCCCTGAGAGGTGGATTTTGTGTTGTCTGTTAATGTAAATACTGACTGAAAGCTGGCATATTCCTAACATTCTTAGCTTGGATGAATGATGTTATTGTAGTTCAATTAAAATTCTATTTAGTGTAACTAAATTTCAGTGGACCAAGAAGACAAAACCCTCTAGGAAACCAGACTTTATTAGGTTTGATGCTTGTGGAATTCATGAGGTTTTGCCCTGGAAATAAATTAATCCACTATGGTTGTCCCTCATTGTGTACTACTGTTCTGAGAAAAATGAATGACCTTTAGCTATAAAAAAAAAAAAGATGTACTTTTCTATGCAATCGTGAACTTTCCAGTCATGAGTCAGATCTCCTGCCCTTTCTTCCCCACTCTTCCTTCTCTCTGAGACTGAGAGTGTCCTCATTGTTTGAAGCCCTTGTGCCTTGTTGTTCTATATGTGCACACCAGGATAACGTTCTTGCTTGTCTGTGATTCATCTTACTGCTTTCAGGTCTTTGTTCCTGGTATTTTTATTGAACTGCTATTCCTCCTTTATAAATTCAGTCTGAACTTCAGTTTTTTTTCTTTTGCTTGGTAAACCATTGTTAATTCTTAACTCTTAATTTCAAAACTCTTTCTGGAGTATTCAGTCAGTTCTTCTGTAGTTTTCTCTTTGGGTCACAACATTAAAACCACCATATGTAGGAGGTTATTTTGAGAGCTACAAAACTTGAGAAATCTCACCAAAAAAACCCAAACCAAAACAAAAGAGTTTCAGAACCAGCTTCCTCCACCAGCATTCGTGATCAGGGTTACAACTCACCCTGTGCATTAGAAATTACCACTGTCAGAAATAAGTCTGCTATCTTATTGTCTTGTTTTTCTACTGTCACCCATCACTATAGCTATGGAAAGAAATGCTCCTGAAATCTTTTCTTTCATCCTTATATAGTGTCCTACCACTCCATTTCCCCAGTGGGGTAATTCTCTTTTGTTTCTATTTGTTTTACATTATGCATCTTATTCAGAAAACAGTTTACACCCAAATAGTCAAATTTAGAGTGTTCCTGATAGCTGAATAGTGGCATCTGCCCTGCTCCTTCTCAGCTTTTTTGTATCTTAAGCCATGTGTTGAAAGGTGAATCTCTCACAAACACCATAGCAGATTCTCTGTACAGCAAGTAAGCAATAATTTGCACAAAATCACAACCATAGCCTTCCAAGTAAAAAATTGAGTAGCCAAACCCAGTTCACTACTATGAGGTTGCAAACTGCAGTAAGAAGACCAATATAGACCCAATTCAGATGTGAGTATGCTCCCTCAGGCCTGTCTGTGGGAGAGCACCACTTTCTCTTACAGATGTGTGTCCAGACAGGGAACTCTCCACAGCTGCTCTTCCTCCCAGAAAAGTACATTGGAAACCTGGTCTAAAGTGTCTTCTCATGGACTTGGAATCTTTGGAGGTAAGCTTGGTCTTGGACAAGTTTTGATACTTCTGGTAGAGGGGGAAGTGTGGGAACAGCATACAGAGATCTGCAGCCTCTTCTGATCTCCCAGGCAGCTTTTCCTGGGTGAAGTCATTAACATATCTGTGATGATATTCACACAGACAAAAACCTGCACAAAACAGTGCTGTACACAAAGGTTCTTGTCTCCCTGCAAAATGTAGTCTGCCTTCATTGCTGATGTTAGCCATAGACATCTTCTGGACAGTATTTTGGCTTTGTCACATGCTCAAAGCCCAGTCCCATAGGTGACTTTCTGCTAGTCTCTAGCCTTGTACAAAAATATCCCCCTTTTCACATTCTGCTGCCTGAAAGTTAAGTCATATTGACCAGCATTTCAGGAAACAGGGACTGCTCTGTCACCCCCATAGTGCACAGGAAATGACTTTACACTCTGGAAATTATGTTTGAAAGCCTGTAGTTAAAGAGGTACTATTTCTTTAGTCAAATGTTTGATGGAGAGTGTATCAGGTGGAAAAACAGACACACCTTCTCAAATGCACATATAGCTCCTGGAAAAGCAGGCTGGGGGAATTTTAGGTATCCATGCAACAGTATTTTCATTTGTGTTGTTCCTGGTATGACATCCACACTTTTTCCTTTCCTCTTCTTAATGCACATGCAAAGGTGAAATAAAATCTGTTCATAAATGATTTATCAAAGTGATACGTGAGCTTCAGTCCTTCTAGTGAATTTGTCAAGTAATGTGACATACTGTATTACACCACAAGAGTTACTGGTCTTTGTCATGCTCCTAGGGCAGGCAGGGGAGGTGGTGGTGTATGTTGAGTTGAATTACCAGCAGTGTAGATTTTACTGTAGATTTTGTGTGACATAGGCATTAAGACTCATTTCCTGGTGCACGCATTTGTAAAGGCCTCCTCAGTTAGTCCTTCAGCTGCTGAAAAGGAAGTCTCTAGTTGTGTTTCAGTTACAACAACAAAGCCTGAAAAATACAATACATTAAATAATACAACGTCTTTGTTTTCATGCCTGGGAAGGGATATTTTAACTCCACAACTTCAGTGTGTTCAGCTCCAACTTCCTCCAGTTTGCTTCTCAGCCTCCAGTTAACTTATTACAGATGTAAAAATCCAGGAGACATTTCCAGGTCTAGTGTCCTGATTTTCTTTTTAAAGCAGAGTGCTAGCACAGTAGTGGAGAGTATGGTCTGACAACCTGTGGCATTAGAAAGTGGGAAGGAGCAAACGGGGAATGAAGAAGAGTTGGTGTTTCTGCCTTGGGAGAAGTAAGGAGCAAAGCATGCTGGAGACCAGGTAACTAAGCACAGATGGGACAAATTCAGAGGCAACTTAAAAAATTAAGAAAGCTGTTTCAAAACTGATCTAAGTTGGAAGAAGAGGCCAGAACCTGTAGCAAATGGTTTCTCTTCCCAGAGCAGCTTCAAAATTCTGAAGTTTGCTGTTTCATAGTGAGGCCATCTGCATGCACACTTGGCATTGCTTTCACTGGAAGAGCAACCTGCAAGAGCTGGACTTAGAACTGATTGTGGTTCCTTCCCTCTTCCTTATATTGTGGCTTGGGTTCGTTTGTTTTGTTTTGTTTTGCTTTTTTTGTAAACTATGGTCTTTGTGAGAAAGATTTTTTCCAGAAAAGGGGATTGAAAGGGCAAACAGAGTCAGAAGTCTGATTTTCCAAAACAGGAGCTTCTGCTTATCAAAAAAAATAGAAACTGCAATAGTGAAATGGGCTTCATTTTGATATAAAATAATGTCTGTCTGTTGCTGATAGGAGGGAGGTGATTAGTATACTACTTTTCTTCTTAATGTAGTGAAGCCTGAGATTGTATTTTCCTTACTGACTTAAACATAGCTGACGCCTCCATGTGCCTCGATTTCATGCAATTCTGACTAAACAATAACCTTACTTATACTATTCCTCTCAAGTTTTTCTTTTATCTATGTGTAGCTAAGGAGGCAACACATCTTACACATTACCAAACAGAAAACAAGTTCAACAGACAAAGACTGCAAAAATCACAAGAAAGAAATAAATGCAAGAAACTTAAAGATATGTAAACCAGGAGTCAACCTCCAGCATGCCTAGGTGGATGCAACTCTACAACCCTTACCCAGTTTGTCCTTTGACTGTTTTTTCTGACACAATGAAATAAAATTATATGGTACATGAGAACCCCGGCGATCCTTCCTGGCTTATGTGTCTTCTCTACCTCATTCCTGTCAAAATAAAAATAAAAAAAAAAAAAAAGTAAGAAAATATGGGCATGCTCTGAACAAGGCACCTAAACAGGCTTTATCTGCAACTGTTATCAGCAATTGCAGCTGCAGTTTCCCTAGGCTTACCTTGAGTTTATCTAGTGGATGATCTGGTCTATTAAGTCTCTAAATTTTAATGTTTCATGGTGATATGCTTCATGTCAAAGTTTATCTCCCCACTAAGAAATTTTGTGAGGGTTTATTGCTGATGGAGAAACTATGTAACAGGGAAGTGCAACTTCTTTCCTGGTTCTAGTTTTGTTTGTGTGATTCTTAGGGTAAGTTCCTGCCATGGCTGTAAGATGAAGATATGCATAGTCTCTATTATATATTATATGAATCTTGGAAATTGTATCGACTAAAGAGAAGGTCTGCCATCTACCATTGTGATCAGATGTGCCCACAAGGCACTGCTGACAGACTGAAAAGCATGTTAAAATTCTGTTTTACTATGTCTAGATGGGCAGAAAGAGCATTCCCCAAGGAACAGCAGGGAGGTGAGGTTTAAGGTAAATATAGGAAAAAAAAGCAGAAATATAAATTAGGTTTTCTCCTGAAAAAAAAAAAATACCCCATAACCCAGAAACAAAGAAACAAACAAAAAAAAAAAGGAAAAAAAAAATAATAAAGATACTAAAGGACTGCGCTTTCTTGTTAGATTAATTTTTCAAGCTGGGTTTTCATTTTCTTATTAATATTTTTAAAATCTCAGTGTCTTGATAGATTTGGATCTGTGTAATAAACTGTGTGCACAGGCAAAACTTCCAGGGGATATCAGTTTGCATACTACTTTAATTTCAGTCTATGTGCTTTGATTTGCATATTTTTAAGGCAATAAACTGTGGAAAGAAATATTTTTATCTTTTAGCACTCTAAATTAGATATTGCTCAACTTTAAGGAGAGCTGCTAGTGTTTCAAGGAGAAAGGAACCATAATCTGAATCCAAAGTAATTTTCAGTGCTCACAGAAGGAGATGTCCTCCTTCACAAGCATTCAGTCTTCCACAGGCTGGAAACTCCTCTGTCCTACCTATGCCCTATTCTCCCAGGACCTTTTTCCCTCCCTGCACTGTTCATTTCCTCAGGGTATAAAATAGTCCTTCCTCTCTGAATGTGAGGAATTGGTCCTGGCAGACTACATGTACAGTGTTCTTAAGTGCTGGCAGTCCAAGAAGCCCTTCTGTGATTTCTTGGGAATTGTTTCAAAGCAGTTAATATAGGAAAACACCGAGAACACTTTTACAGAGCTGCATCAGAATAATTCCAGCAGCCAAGACTGCAAATCCTGATAAGTTGCCTTTGGAAATGATTGACTAAGTAGCGCCTTCCAAGGAAAGTGCAAGAAACAGGCACTAAAAGGAATAGCTCACTAGTATATAGTAAGAGGAATTTACTCCTACTTCTTCTTGGACAACGGAGCCTGAAGGTTTGTCTAGCAGTATCTGCAGTAACTGTCTACCAGCCAAAGAGACCTGGCCACCTCGTGCATGGGGTTAGGAGATGTGGGGTGAACTAACAGCTTTGTTTAATGTGGATGTAGCTGCCTCATAGCTGAGCTATGAGAAAAATCCTCAGTAATACTGCAAACTGATTTGGAGGATATCCAAATGGGCACTAGAGGCACAGAGGGTGATGAGCTTGCAGCAAGGGTGGGTAATTCTGGTGGAGTGAGGGGTGAGGGAGGATAAAGGCACATCATGCTGTGTATGAATCTCTGTATGTAATTCTAATGAACCTGATATTTTACCCTACGGCTTGACTAAGCTAGCTTTGTCTATCCCAGAAATAATTCTGTTATTGTAGTGTAATGAAATCTGGATCGAGACTAATACTCCAGCTGTAAGTAAACATGTTGGGTCAAAAGCATAGATGTGCTACTGTTCACATGAATAATATTTTATCAGTTTGCTTAAGTGCTGACTCTAAGCTTATAAAACACTTGAATTCACCACATAGCTTCAAGAAACTGCTTGTAAATAAATGTTTCTGATGAAGACTGATAAGCCACAGAGCCACAAAACCATTTTTGTTTGCCAGTTAAGATTCAGTGGCCTGAAGAAAAAGTTGATAGGGAAACATATTTGTTCTCTACAAATAGCTTCTTTTTGGTTTTGGTAGTTCGCCCATGTTTGAGATAAACATCAGATAAACAGGGATAGTTTCTAATTCTTTCTACATAATGCCCAAAGAAGGGAAACTGTGCCTTCAAGATTTTGTGCTGCCTTTTAAGCTGTACCACCTATTCAAGAAAATCTTGCTGATGTGTAGAAACCAGATGATTTTTTTTTTTCTTTTTTAATGAGAGATCTGAGAATGTCAGAAATAACCTAGAATGTGATAATTTTCATTACACAGTGTCTAGTTTGTTTCATGGCTTTAATTTCACTTGTTCAGATTACTTCAAAGGAGCATTATACATTACTAAACAAGTATTGTATAGTATACAGTGCATTCAGGTAATACTAGACAGTGTATACCCAGTGATTCCCAGCCTACACTCAGCACATTCACTGTCAAGGCTTCAGGACTCTCAATGCCTTGCATCAATCACCAAACAAGCTGACATCTGGTTTCCTAAAAGCATATCTACTCCGCTGTCACTCCAACAGCAGCAAAGCGCAGACATACCATAAAACCTAGGTAACAATGAATATAAGTTAGCCTGTACTGTTGCAGCTGATTTATAAAAGTATCTCTATTTTTTATGTAAGCTAAAATCTCTAAGAATATATGCTGTCATATTGAGCAGGACTACTTTCATTTAATCTGAGCCATCTGAAGCGATGGGTACCTCTAGAAGATGATTCCTCTCTTTTGGGGTGACTAGGATAGGGGAAGTAAGATGTTTATGTGGTCTTATGTGCCCAAACTTCAAATCCTCAAAGTGAGCCTTCTGCAATGTGGTCACACTGTTACTGTGCACTCACACATCCCTCCAAATCAGAACTAAACCAGGTTTTCATGTGACAGAAGAGCCCAATAAGACCCCTTTTGGTTTCCATTGACAATTCTAACACAGTGGACAACAAAGTCTGATGTGATGTTGAAGACCTGCACAAAAAAAAAATGAGATCTGAAATTAGTAGCATGTGTCAGGCTTTTTACATCAGTGTGTGAATGTAGAAGGCAGTTAGCTGGCCATTTAGAGGTATTTATTCACTACATTAAAGCTTCTAACTCTAATGACCATAGAGCTGTGCAAACAGAAACCAGTGAGAGGCCTTGCTAAAAGCTGCACAATTGCTCAGACAGACAAAAGAAGGTATGAGCATTGAACATGAGAGTAAAATAAGAATATTATGGTTTACCTTAATACAAGAACAGTCACATGGCTCCCTTTCAAGGAATAATAGAAGCAATTAATCTTGTAATGTATTCATGTGGTAAGATTGAAATCTTTATGAATTACACAGTAAAGATATTTTAATATCTAATACCCTTTTAAGTCCAGCAGTACTTTTTGAGAGATTTACAAAGTTAATATTTGACATTATGTTTCTAATGATATTAATAAAAGTGATGTAATTTGAATGTTAACCAATAAAATAAGGGGTATAAAATACAAACCAAATGCAAGCTCCATGAGAACAGCTGATCAAATAACTCTTCCTATCCAAAATCTGCTATTCTTGGTTCTCTTAAGCAAAAAAACTTTGTGAGTATTAGAAGAAAAATGGTTATGATATGATGTTATTACTAAAAGCTTCTGGAGTATTAGTACTGCTTAAAATAGTTCATATTATACTATAATAAATATTGTTATTGTACTGAAACGTGATACTGATTTTAAAATACCCTAACCCATTATTATTATTTAACAATGTATACATATATTTCTATATCACTGGCTTTAAATAGTTTGATTAGTTTGAAAGTCTTATTTAAATGTGTAGCTTTTACTCTACATTTTCATTGGTAATCTCTGAGTTTTTTAAAGATGAGTATTCCTGATACTCCCAATATTCACTATGTATTTACACTGAGACCTCTAATATGCACCTTAACAGATGCTTTTGTGGGCTTTCATGACCACTGTTACTGTGTGTATGTGTGTCCAGGTAAAATGTTTAACAAGTACCTCTTAAGTCTATTTTTTTACAAGCTCATGATCAAGAATTCCAATCCAAAAATAAACTCTGAACCATTTTATGGTTAGTAGCATAGTGTATTGTTTTCATGTAAACCCAAAATCATTTGGAAAGATTCATCAGTGCCAGAGAACTGGCTTGGGAAGACCTGCTTCTAACAGAACCCCACGTTTAGAAGCCCATAAGACACACAGTGAAAATGGC
Source organism: Agapornis canus (assembly GCA_036873685.1). NCBI lineage: Eukaryota > Metazoa > Chordata > Aves > Psittaciformes > Psittacidae > Agapornis > Agapornis canus. The sequence goes on along the minus strand of JBAFWW010005981.1, from coordinate 1,405 downwards.
ATTCCTGAATGTCATTTTTACTGAGTAACTGTGTCATTCTGGGAGCAGGCTAGTATTTTTAAAACACTGTGTGATTTTTTTTTTTTTGGCTGTGTTTTTGGGTTTTTTTTTATTTTGATCAGTCTAGTAAAAAATTTTCCCTTCTTCTTTATCAGCATTAATAATTATGTTGCAGTCACCAGACTGATGGTGAATTGGGAGTTTTTGCAGTATTTGAAGGTATTAAATCTGTAACTAGATACATAGAGTAGAGAGATACCAACTTGAAGTATTTGTGTTCTGGTGGTGGCTGAAGGCCAATTTAACTCAGAGTTAATTTATATTTGCTGAAAAGTAGACACAGTGAAGCAGTAAAGCTGTGAACAATATTATTGTAAGTTATTGTATAGAGTACCTGGTACATTCACATTCAATTAGTCTATTCTCTGATCCTTTCCCCGCAGACCTCCTTTTTTGATATCATTTTTAGACTTGGATCATCAAGAAATAGACCCATGCTGTCTATGTGGTCAGGTTTTGTTTTATTTATTGCTGGATGGAAGTCCAAACAAAACTTTATTGTTTTTTCAGCAGTGACCACCAGTTTTCAGTGATATGCAATTTTAACATCAGCCAAGTGACCACTTGTAATGTTCAAAATGTTTTCACAGATACAGGAAAAACAATGAAAGTCACTTGGCAACTGCACAAGGATTTATTTATGTCTTAACAGAAAGACTGTTATGCATTAGGTAGAAAAATTCATTCCTTTCTTTCTATTAACTGTAATTTAACACCCCAACAATAAATATGTCCTTAGTCAATAGGTGCAGTACCTGTGCAAAGCTGAATCCTTGTGAACTTTTACAATTCTTCGTAGTCAAAATCCCAAACCAAGGTAATGAGCATATACTTTAAAAACAATTTTCCTGCCCCTTCTGTCCTAAAGCTGGCCATTAACAGTCCTTAAAACACCAGTTGCAGCATGTTCCTCAGACAGTTCTAATATGCCGAGGCAATTGCTCATGGAAGGAATGTAAGACCTAGTCAAGGTCTTATGGGTTTATATCCCATTTGGATTTACAAGGGCTCATTCAGCAAGAGCAACTTCAGCAGCTGGAAAGCTGCTGCACGTTTTTGCTGTAAAACTGGTATGGGATACATAGGGTTACTTTTTACTACTGTATTCTAAAGAAATATGAAGCATTGGCAGGATACGCTTGTAACATTGTGGGGGTTTAAACAACCTAAATACTTCTAATTGATTTGCTATTGAAACAGTCCCAGATGGCAGAATACAAAGTGGTATCATCTTACAGCTCCATGTGGATGGTGCTGTCCCTTCTACATTATGGAAGAGAATGAGGAACTGAACAAGGGGTAATGGGTTCAAACTTAAACAGGAGAGGTTTAGATTGGATATAAG
>JBAFWW010005980.1:7614-86199 GCA_036873685.1 Agapornis canus | reverse complement strand
ATATATATATATATATATATACATATATATATATATATATATATATACATATACATATATATATATAGCATTGTGTAGGAAATTTCTCCTGTCCCCCACCTCACCAGAAGTATGTCATGGAGACTTCAAATATTTCTGAATGCAAAGGTAGAAACAAAGAACTTCTCATAATTGGCTTTGATAAACTGAAAATCTGAAAATAAAATATTTTGACTTTTCAGTTTGAAGCAATATTCGGTAAAATAACCTCAGAATGTGTTATTTTCACCTTCCCACCTTCATTAAAGAGCTGGCAAGGCTGCCCACCAGTCAGTCCCCACCTTTCTTCCCCAGCATCTATGCTCGTCTGCAGACGATTTTCTTTGGAGTTGTAGGGAAAGTGACTGAGAGACAGATGAAACCCACTCTCTTGCTGCAGTAGTGATTTCTTCCATACAAAGACATTCAGGAATAATTTAATGTTGGACTAAGCAGCTAATCCATCAAACTCCTGCTCATCAATCTACATAAAGGCTGCCAGGACTATTGCCATGAAGGTGCTATCAGCATTGGCAGAAGGGAAACTTGCTGAAATACGAACTTTGTTGACAGAGCTGGCTCTCCCTGATACATACCCAGCAGCAGTAATATTCAGAGGATTAATGTATTCATTCTGCAGTGCTACAGAAATCTTCAAAAGGAAAAGGTTAGCATTAGTAAGGATGGCAGTGAAACACCTGAAGTGTTAGTGATCTGTTGGGAGGCACCTGTCCACCTCTCTTCACTGCTAAAAGCAACACTAATATTAGTTAGCAGTTACAAGAAAATCATGTAATGAATTTAAGCATAATAATAATTTTCTAGAGAATTGATAATTATAGCATCCATCTCCAAGCTTATTACATAGGAGAAGTGCCTACAGAAATAAACTGTGTAATAACATACATGGGACTATATTGAGGGGCACGTGTGGAAGACCTGGGAGTATGAAGCTATTTACTTACTTACCACCCAATCAAGAAAGTCTGGTGTTTGTTGTGTACTCTCAAATGCTTGGTCCTGTCTGTACTGAGATGGCTCTGGTAATGTGTCTGCCTCTTCTTTTTGGGAAACGAGTCTGCAGTTTGATAAGATGTCTTAAGTTTTCTTATAATAATTGCTTTTCTCTTCTTGGCACTCCAGTTGTTTACATCAGCAGAGCTGAGAGAAGTCCTTCTGAATGTTTTTATAGCTTGGCAAGTGCAAAGAGACAGCTTTGTTCCAAAGTGGGAGGAGAAATAAATGCATCGCTTAACCAAAATTGCTTCACTCAAAGAAGAAATTGTGGTTTGAAACTGTCAGGTCACATCCAGTCCCATTTAATATTTCAGAGGGTTGCTTATGTGACTGACTTCTAAACAAATGGACATGTAAGATTCCCAGTATAAAATTCCAATGGATTAGAACAGATCATTTTAAACATAATGAGACAGATGCTAAAAACAAAAATACTTTTTAAGAGAGAATTTGGTAGGGTTGTGGAGAAGAGAAAGTTAAAACTGATTAATTTGATTTGACTAATACTGAAATTAAATGTAAGTATATTTTCTACAGCTGTTTGTTAGTAAAATGGCTGATCAATTTGATCAAAAGGGAAAGCCTAGGGAAGGGAAACAAAATGGGAAAAGTAGCATATATTTCTGGGGTACATTTTCAAAGACAGCTGTTTCTTATGGAAAATCCTGCAAAACTCCCTTCCTCATTTCTGAAAACCTTCCTTTCGCATGGTTTCAGATGAAGGCTGACTTTGCTGTCTTGGAGCACACACACACATAGAATGACCCTTGTGTTACAGGAATGTTATTTTTATAAGCTGACCTGCTCTCTCATATCAGCTGATCACAAGAGCTGCCATGCCAAGCCCCACGACCTCCCTTGCATAATGTTTAATATCTGCAACTGCTTCTTCTGGCAGAGAAAAATACAGTGGGAACTGTGGATTTCAAGATCTCTGAGACTGGAGAAAACCTTCCCACTGATCTGGGACTAACGATGAGGCCCTAAATCAGTTAAATGCATTAGGAATGAACCACATTAGTAAGTTAATGTGGTAAATTACATGCCATATCAGTGGAGATAAATAAAATCTGGTCTCTTTAATTTCATCAGCTTTCCTTCTTGAAGAGAATATCTTTCCCAGCTTCACTGCAGCAAGGCTGATCTGCTGCATTCAGCACACACCAGTGGACCCATGCATTAAGGCCGCAATGTTCAAACTCGGCTGAATGAAAGAGCAATACCATGCACTCCTCAGAACGAAACCTGTTGCTGCAGTGATCAGTAGCGCATTCAATACCATCTCTTATTACAGTGAATGCCAAGTAAATATCACAGTCCAGTGCAACCACAACTGGTAGATATTGACCACTGAACACCTTCAGATGAAATCTCTGATCTGAGAGGCTGTTTTAATGATGGGATCTCTGTCAGTGGTGAGGGGAAGCAGCCTGATGAGTAAATCAGAAATGAGCAGAGTAGAGAGCAGAGCTCTGCTGAGCACTGAGTGTGGGTATGGCAGTGCACACATGTGCAGTGTGCCTGGGCATCATGATCGGTGTGGGCACAGCTCGGGACAGAGGCAGGGATGTTGCAGGCAGATTTCACACTTGCCTTCCATGCCTAATTAGTGGTTATGAGGTGGAAGTAGGAGTGCTTCACTTTTCAGTTCAAGCTAAGTAGGAAATAGCTTCAAGGCTCTGATGTTTGTAGGTGTTTGCCTTCACTTCTGGGATGAATTAATGACAGAGTCATTAACAGGCTTATGTGAGCAGTAGCAAAGTAGTCTTGCCTGCCTGGACCATGTTAGCATTTCTGCAGAGGCAGTCTGCTTCATCTCATCTCTCTGCCCTGCCTTGTGAGACAGTAAGATTTGTATTCAAGCTGGCAGAGCTATATTATCAGTGTTTCTAGTGCTATAGTTTCTCTTTTTTTAAAGTGATCTTTTCTGAAATTATTGTAATTTGAAAATCCTTGGATTGATACTATTAATAAGTGCTAATATAAGTTTGGATTTGGGTATTGGCTGCATTAAACAATAGCATTTCATAATGTGTTGATTGTTTCTGAACATGCAGCTATTTGTTAAAGCTATTTCTTTAAAAGTGTGTGTTTCTTTGTAGTCACCTCATACAAATATTTAATAGTAAATGATACCTTAAAATTAAACATGTGTCAGTTTGTGCACTGATTACTGGTATATAGCGAAGACTTTCATAACATTATTCATTCAAAAATCTTCATACAGTTACAAAATGGAGCCTGTATAAAATGTGAAGACACTCTTCCCCCCTACTGAAATATTGCTGAATGTTCAGTGTTTCCTAGCATCATGGTACAGTGGGAAGCTACTGGATACTTCAGAGAGACTGGAATTTGTCCAGGCTTTAGTGCTTTTGAAATGCTTAATAAGAAAAGACCCATGTTCTACTTAGCCCATTTACAGCTCATACTTTAGAGAGGGGATGAGGTAGAATCAAGTTAGATCCACTTGTTTTAAGCAGATACCATTGTACTGAGGTGTTTATAGCTCTCCTGTTGTGTATGTATTGGTGGAGTTGCTTCATTTTCCACCTGCTTCACTTTATTTATATTGAATGTCATCTAACCTGATGGGGGTTTTATAAATAATCTATTGATCTTAATATCAGTACAGTTCTCCTGGGTGACTGGTGATATTAAACTGGATGATCAGGACACTAGAGGATAGTCCTGGCAATCAGTGCAGTGTAAGAAGGTAGCTCTGAGCAGAGTACTGCTCCACATGTTCTGCAGAGATTCCTTCCAACCCAGATTATTCTATGCTTTAATGATTCTGTGTTGATTTGCCCCATAGGCAAGTTTTATTTTGAGCTCTGAGTTTAGATTTCTGTTTGGATTCAGGCATTGTGATGATTAGACGCTGTATTTCTTGCTGAGTATTTCTGATTTTCTACATTTAAAGGGAATATAAATTCCACAGATAGATAAAATTGACATCTTAAATGTAGATTCTATTAATAAGAAAAAAATGTAATTCTTGACATAGTTAAACTGTAGCAAAACTACAGCTTAAAAGTTCCTACTTTGGCTCTCAAGTCAGAGACTTCTTTGTACTCTGTTGTATTATGGAAAATAAAATATGTTTTTCAGCATACTGAGTAATTTTTACAAGTCAAATAGGTTATACAGGCACAATGACTGTCCTTGTTTCTTAACAAAGGCATCTGATGTGATACCCATTGAGACTAGAAGTATCTGAAAATTTGCCCTGGCAAACACTGGGAATTTTGTGCCAAGTTTTTCCTTCCCTCCTGCTTGGAAAGGTGAAACTACCTCCAATAATCCCTGAGGAACTTCTGTGCAGTATGCTGCTACATTGCCTGAGAAGGGAGACAGCATGGAGATAGTCTTTCTAGCTAGGAAAAAAGCTATGAGAAAAATATCCCAACTATTATTCATTTACTGGATCTCTGGTGGGTTGTTTCAGGGTCCTTTTGTTTCTGTACACCTTCTCTCCTAGGAGTGTTGAAGGAAGGGTACATGAGGCTGATGACCCACCAACCAGAGTGCATTGCCTGGGGAGATAGGTGGTCCTTCTGATGTGGGGCTGTTGGTGCATGTTCAGAGGAGGACCACAAAGATCACTGTGGTCTGGAGCACCTCTCCTATGAAGACAGGCTGAGAGAGTTGGGCTTGTTCAGCCTGGAGAAGAGAAACTTCTGGGGAGATGTTATAACAGTCTTCCAATGCCTAAAGGGCACTCATCCCTGGCAGGGCTCAAGACCAGGTTGGATGGGGATTTAGGCAACCTGGTCTAGTGGAAGGTGTTCTGCCTGTGGCAAGGGTTTGGAACTAGGTTATATTTACCATCCTTTCCCATCCAAACCATTCTGTAATTCTAACACAATTATGGTCTTCCATGTTATTGCTGATTATGTGTGTCTGTGGAGGAGCCTTGGGTAAGGTCAGACCATACATTCTGTATTTGTCCCAACAAACACTGTTGTGTGATGTTATACTGGAAGCGAACTCCAGATGCAAAAGGTGGGTGAGAAAGCTGTAGTGGCTTTCAGTGACCAGGACTGTTTATAAATTGTGTACAAGAAAAATGCTTTCTTAGGCCTGGATATTTGCAGAAGGGGAAGCAGCAGCAAAACAGTAATAGGACTTGTTCCCAGCAGTTATCCTGCAGAGTCCATACAAACTCCTTGGCTCCTGGACTCTACACCTCTTTGGGACGTTGAGGGTTTGTGCAGCTGAGATGACATTTCTGTACTTGCATGAAATAAGCAGCATATTTCTAAGAGCCCATGAACCCCGATTAAGTGTCTTAGTTTTTATATACATTGTGAATAAAACTTCAAAGGTTTGAGAATGAAGAAAGGGGATGAAAGCACATTCTCCCATTCACTAGAAATGGTTTTGCCTGCCAGAACCATTTAGTGAATGTGCTAAACAGCTTTGTTAAGGTGTTTATCCCACCAAGACAGTTTATGGCTGTGGACATTTAGGGGTATAGAAACAAATTCAGGCCATGCCAAGCATACAGAAGAATGTTTCTGAGCCTAGCACAATATGGTGTCTCATCTACATAATCCTTCCATCCTGCTTGAGATAGAGGAGAACGGAAAAACAGTGGATAATATATGTCAACCCTGACAGCTTTATTAATACTAGAGGGTCTGTTCTTCTGGTCTTGCTACTTTCTCCTTGCCAGCATTCAGCCTGTAGAGAAAGGGCTTCATTGCCCCTTTTAGAGAATTTGGAAAAACCAGGAAGGGGGAGAAGATGCAGGATTTATCTTTATACTCTCTCCCCACTGTATCTGAAGATGCTGTAGGTTGTTGTTATCACTCTGCAATAATGACATTCAAGAGTGAACGTATGGTTGGCCTGTGTATGGTAGAGTGCATGTGAGTAGGGGAAGCCAAGGGCAGGTTTCCAAAATTACCTGCTCTTATTTAAGCATGTCCATAAGTGTCTGGATTTTCAGTAGGCTCCTGCTCTTAGCAGGAGTTGCTGGGTGCTGATGCCTTCTGAAAATTTGGCTTCTTGACAGTACAATGCATCACCTGGTTGAAAAGATTGCTTTCAGCACGCTGTGAATAATCTGTTCTGTTTGAGTGCAAATAATATCTCTAATATTTCCCTTTTGTCTTTTCTGGGATATTGTGGGTTTCTCTTTTCTCTGAAAAAGAAAAAAGAGACTTTATTGGAGTTGAGTGAATAATTTGCAATGAATAATTTATCCAGGGAATAAAGTCTTTTTCTGCTTGCAAAAATCTCACCCTTCAATTACTCAAATGCATGTGATAATTTTTTTTACTGATTCTCTCTTCTCCCTCGCCTCTGGCCCATCAGTTCCCATGGAGTTGGGACAAGCTCTGTTTGGGACCCTGTTGCTCAGACATGTTGCATAATGTGACAGCACCTCTGGTGGTTCATTTCTGTTTGGTTTTTGTAGTTTCTCTAGATTATGTGGATTGTAAAGCCTTCACAAACAGAACTCTCCCTCACCAAGTAAAACTTCAGGAAGCAGGGCAGTGGGATGGAGAGACCTTTGACTGCATGGAAGTAGATGCAGTCCTGTGGACTTCAGGGGGCAGGATCAGACTCCACAATATTCCAACTCCCTTAATTTCACTGAGCTACTTTGGGAACAAAGTGCAAAGTCTCTGGCAGCAGAATTAGTTGAAAGACTGAGATGAGATACTTTGTAGAGATAATTCACACCTCCTTCTGTAGTTGGCAGAAAGGACACTTCTGCAGACACTGACATGAACTGGCAGCCTGACTGTTGTGTTCTGGGACACCCTCTGGCATTCTGATCAGTTGAATAACTTTTGGCACCCAAATAAAGTGCTTAAAATGAAATGGTGTGAATATATGCCTTTAATATAACCCCTCGCAAACTAGTGGGAGATACATCCCACCTTTCTTTCCCAATCAGAAGACACCTATGTTATGAAGGCTTTTAAGAGATAATTGGGTGATGGCCATGCAAAGAATCAGCTATGTGATACTTACCTACTGGTCCCATCTGAATTTTAATATGATCAATACAACATTGTCCCAGATTGCAGGGCTACTATGCAGCTGATGTTGGCACAGTGTCTCTAGCACAGGTGAAAATCAAATTGAGCAGAGTGTAAAGGATCCATGGACATCCAGATAGCACATTAAAGTTGTTTAAAGTTTTAAACAAAATTTAAACCCTACAGAAGTTATGTGAAGGTTAGTTTTCTTTATTGTTCTTTGTCTGCTTGAGCCAGTCACTTGCTCTAGCCTATCTGTGCTTAGTCCTGGCAGGAGGATTAGTACTTTTGAGGGTTGCTCTCCTCAGGGGTAATCTCTTGGACTGTAAGAATGGTGCCAGTGAACTGAGATGGCCTCTTGATAATCTGCATTTACTACAGCATCCCAGATCTGCAGCACTTGAATAGACAAATCTTTGCCAGAGAGGCTAAGCAATGAACTTTACTCAAGCATTTTCCATGAATTAATGCTAACTAAATCAATAACAAGCCTAACCCACTATTCTTAGTTTATTTCTTTCTCTCTATACACTCTCATTTGCTCTATATATGAGCAAATGCTGACATACATGCTAACTGCACAAATAGCACAGACCAGTGGAGGGTGTCCTTAGGAGGAAAGCCTCAAACAGCTGGGCAGTGTGGCCCTCAGCGAATTTTGAGACCAGGGTTGTGGTAAAAAGCATGACAAGGGCATTCTGAAAGATGCTGGATGAGATGATGTGCCTCAGAATGTTTTATGTACCCATAATTCCCAAAGCAGCCTGCTCTTCAGCATCCTCTTTTAAATTGTTACAAATAATTTAACTTGAACAAAGAACTAAGTACATGAGGTGACAGAATAAATTGCTTGAAGTAAAGTGTCTGATGTTGCTCTTAAATTTCCTCTTGAATTTTGGGTTGTGGCTGGCTGGTATCAAAGTCCTTCCTGTGCTTATCCAATTAGCAGAAATTGTGTGGAGATTGAAGCAGTGGCTTGAGTCTCCCTGAATGACTGTGCTCATGCCTCTTAACCAGACCAGAGTCTGGTCTCAGTCTCAGAGTACTGAGACTGACAGTCTCAGAGTACTGAGGCTGTCAAACCTTCCCTATATTCCAGGAGAATGATGAATTAAAGGCCTTTCTAACATGAAAAGTGTTTTGATTCAGAAGTATTGAGGCCCCTCTAAGAAAGGAATTTGTTTTTATGTAAAATCACCACATTGTCATTAATCATCTGCTGTGAAAATGTTCTGCCTTTGGGAGAAAAAAAAAAAAATCAGGAAAAAAAATCAGGAAGAAAAAAGAAATTCCTGAGAGAGAACGATAGTATCCAGTAAATGAAATTAGACATTGGGAAGAGTGTGTGGTAAAACATGGAACGAGATCTTATAATTTTGTAGGATTTTTTAGAATAATTTTTGATTTCTAGATCACATTTTCCTTGTATAAAAGATTGCTAGTGGTTGTAAAATGTTATAATGTACTAATTGCTTCTTAAGCCTTTCCAAGCTGTTTGGATGTGCAACTGTTTCATATAGAGAAAGCTGTCCTATACATATTCCTCAGTGAAGGAAGTGAAAAATGTCTAGTTAGTGAGACTGAAGCCAAGATAGTAAGCTTAAAAGTCACTGACGAAACTTGATCCTAACCAGATAAAAACCTGTTTGAATTCCCCTATAAAATAAACCCCAAGGGTGCAAACTAAATTTTTGTGAGATGGTTCCCCAAACGCGAGTTCTGTAACTGCGTATAACCTGAATGTGCATTTCCACAGACTTTCTGTGACAATTTGTATAAGGCTTATTTTATCACCCAGATACAACACTACAAATACTTTTGTAGTTGAAAAATACTCACCGGGCAATGAAAGAGAATGGACCCGTGGGAAACCCTATTTATTTACATTTAGTAATTGCATTTCTTCCTGTAAATGTTTCAGATGGTATGAGCCCTTAATTTGGGTTGTCCAGCACCATCTGTAGTCAACAGACTACAAAGAGAGGATAGGAAATGCTCTGGCTGCTGTAATAGCTAAACCAGGTTTTGGTGTAATTTTTTGCACACACATTACATAGGTGCATAAAGTTAGGTGCCAGATGCTCTGACAACAGTGTTTACCAATAGGTAGCTGTGGACCATTGTGAGCTATCAAATGTTTCAGGTATCAGAAATTTGTCTGTGGAAAAACCTATTGAACAAAACAAACCAACAGCAAGAAACACTTTCACTTCCCCAAGCAAGAAACTAAAGGCTAGAAGTTGAAATTGGCTCAAATTCTGGTTTGTTTTAAATGAAAATCATGGGGGAATTGCTGTACAGAGCAGCCCAGGGTTAAGTAAACTGTTAAGTTTACTTAAAACCTGGAAACTGAGTTACATGAATTAATAACTCTGACAAGTATTACTGCAGAGTACTGAATGTCATGTCTTACCTGAGCCAGCAGAAGGTGAGCACAGGTTATTGTCTTTCTGATCTGGTATGTGTACCTGATATGGGCTTTAAAAGAAAGTCAGTGCTTTGCTTAAAGCCACAAAAACATGGCTTTGGCATGGAAATTAGAGGAAAATGAAGACCTGGACATTCAGAAATTGTCAAAGGACTAAGAATTTTGTTGACAACGTTCATAAATTGTCTCGTGGACACTGAATGTGTCTGTAGGGGACAGAAATGAAAAAAAGTATTTTTCAAATACTTTTGAAAACCAAAAGACCCAAAGAAAATTCCCTCTCCTCTCACAATTAATTTAAAGATAATCAGCAAAAAGCCCAAGCCAAAAAATAGTTAAGCAAAAGGAGATAGAAATCTCTTACAGAATTGGTTCTGCCAGAAATTTATTTGTTGTAATATCCCGCTAGTGGCCAGTAAAGGAAATGGAAAGTGAAAGTCATGCCAAGATTACATATTCACAGCTCCGCCTGCTCTGTTCTCAGTGCCCAGAAGCACGAAGGCCTAAAACAACATCATTTTTAACATTAAACTAATGCTTGTCATGTGGAAGTGGAAAATGAGCTAGATCTAAGGTAAATATAACCCTTCTGCTGCAGAAAAGAAATTTGGATTCTAAAGATCAGACACATTTGTAAGGTAGCCAGCAAGAAAACCATGTTCTTCATAAAAAGTCTGATACTTAGCATATTGTTGTGGGTTTGGTGCTTAGTTGTCCCGAATAAGAATACATAAAATAGGGAGCAAACTATGTGCAACAGTGTTAAAGTTGCAGTGCACAGCAGTAGTTTAAATTGAAAAACAGTGATTTTTGGCTTGAGAACATCTGGGGAAGACAGGGTATCCCAGGTAGGTCTGAGATTGCTGTAATGCATGGAATCTCCTCCTACACAAGAAGCAAAGATTCTGTAGTGGAAACTGTAGTGTAATGGTGGTTTAGGTGAGTGCTCCTGCACACCTGCAGATGAGTAGGAACTTCCTGTAGTAACATTCAAGAATGAAGTTTGTTTCCTCTCTACACCATCAGGGCTCTGAATAAGCAATTAGAGTCTATAAAGCCCATATGTATTTATTTAGGCAATTTTTGAAAAATTGATTTTTGATCCAGTACATGGTAAAAACTCCTAAGGAACCAGCTATGTAAATCCTTCTTTAGCTGTATAAATACTCTTTTTATTATCTCTGTAGTTAACTTTCATGTGATGGCATGAAGGATGAATGATGATTAGCTGGAATCAGTGCTCGGGAAACTGGGAGAACTCGGAAATAGATTCTGTTTCATAAATTTTCTTATGAGACTCTAGTAATTAAACACTTTGCAAGCAGGGTAATAACCGGTAGCCTTTATTCATCATGGTATTTATACTGGCTCTGCCATTCATGTTGCCCCAGTCGTATCACCTCCTTTTCCTCATCTGTACAATGGGAATAAAAGTGTTAACCTTCTTAATAATATCTCTCAGAGATGGAGAGAGAACAGAAAAAGCTGCATAATTATTGTTAACTTCAAACTATGAGCAAATCTCTTGGAGTCAATGTCACTGCTCACATGTGGGATTAGTTACAGTACTGGGAAACACTGATGGCTGCAAATCATGAAAAACTGGCTTTCTATGTATCATAAAACTGCTTCTGGAGAGCTGTTTTTGCTTTCAGTATGGGTGGGGACCTTCAGTGATGCTTTAAAAACTTATACGCCTGGGAGCTGGATGCCTGACTCCTTCAGTCTCTTTTGAAAGTCCTTGCAAGAAAGCAGAGGGTTGCTAATGGAGTGGCAGTCTAAAATTACAAACAAGCACATACAAAAAGTAATACTAATGAGGTGGAAATTGTAGGAGAGGAAAGGATCTGAAGTTTGGAAAATGAAACTTTGCTGGGAAATGAAAATGAAAACTGAAGAAAACAATAAATTCTGGGTTTGTCATTCTACTGTGAGTGTAAACAATTTATAGGAAAATGGATGCTGTTGGGTGGGGGGTAGTTCTCAAGTGAAAGCACACGGTTCTTTTTTTCTTAATTGGATCTGTCTTAAATTCATGTTTGGATGGACTGAAATACCAAAATAAGTAGCCTGATTTTTCAACACTGCTCTGAGCAGTCTCCATGAAAGAGAAAACAAGCGACTGTAGCCACCTACTTTTGAAAACCTCAGCCAATGTTTTTCATTGATGCCACTTTCTTTCTTTTAATTATGTCAGCACCAAAGAATCATCTCACTTGAGCCATGAATTCTCTTCCATTTTAAGTGGGTAATATCCATATGCAAATATTCTAGAAAGGTCTCTTGGCAAATGCAGGAGCAATAAAAACTTAGCAAAACTTCTTAGCAACAGCTGGGAAGAACATCAAGAAGGAATCTTTTTTTCTCAGCCTTGGAAACATGTTGGCATTCACAGCTCTGCTCAGCTCTCTGCTCAACACTCTGCTTGAGCTGTGTGCTTATTAGTGCTCTTAAGAGTCCACACACACTGCACTGATACAATATATATGCTTGACTCACATGTTTTTTTGTTATTTTAGGACAAAAGCCTCCATAGGTACCCGATACAGTACTGAGCCTAGGCTCAGGAAAGCTAGTCCTTGCTGAAGTCTTCATGTCTTACACTCTTTCCTCAAAGTCCCTAAATCCCTGTGATGTGTCCCTCTTACACAGGATTGAACTGATCCAGAGTATCTTTGTGCTCATATTTCAAATGCTACCTGTGTGTGCTCTGGGCAGGGAAGAAGCCCTGTGGCCTTTTTGGGGAATTGGTGGGAACAATAGTTTGCAATTGAAGTTACATGAAGCCATGGGATATCCTATTCTTGATTTGCTTTTAACATCAGAATGGTACAGGGATATTGAGGGGGTCATCAGTATGATGGGGCACTGAGGACAGTCATGGCAAGATTTTTTTCAGCCTGAAATATGAAAAGTGTGTCCTTTTTTAAGCAGAAAAGCCTGTGAAGATGGCCCTTGTAATTACTGGAAATCAGCAATCTGCCTGCTGTCATTCAGTTTAACCCATGCAAACTTGCCATGTGCAATGAATCCACTCAGTGTCTGTGATCTCAGAGAAGAAAGTAGTCCATCTGGTTTATCCAAATGTTGCTTTACAGGAGGATGATTGACAGGTTATTTCAAACCCAGAATGCAGCAGACTGCCTGGAAGCTGGTTACTTACCAGCTTGGATACCGAAGATCTCTATATTAAGCATGCTGTCAAAGTAATAGTAGCTGATGGTACTAGCAGAAGCAGCCAAGTAGGCAGGGGGAACATTGTGGCTGACCAGGTAAGGCAGGGCTCAGCAAACTGTAACATGAGGTGACTTGCATACATGGAAGAAGAAAGGCTCACCTCTTTAAATGGGCAGTGATTTCTGTAAGTAACTAATTTGTAAAAGCTGCAGTAGAGTTTGAGGTTATGCCTTAAGGCAAAAGATATTTGAAGAGGTCACAAAAATGAAGAGTAATCATAAGTACAACTGCATCCTCGTTTCCTTTCCTGAATATGGTGCTTCTGTTCTGATCTAGCTGTTGCAGTATTATGTTTCAGAATAATTAAAAGACAATCGCACCTATTTTTCTTATTCAAAGTTCCCAAAGCTGCTGCTAAATATGTTGTCTTGCATATTTGTCTGCTTAATTTGTGCCTAGAGATGCTTTCTCTTTATTTTCTTTTCCCTCTTTGAGATTTCAGATTACTGGTCTGGAGAAAATGGGCAGTTTGCCTTTACATTATGTGAATAGCAAAATAGGATCCTGTCACAGATGAAAGTACTATATTTATGACTCATTATAATCCATTCATTGCTTCATGGACCCAAAGCCCTCCAGGGAGTGCCACAAACCCACATAATTTTCCCAAGTGCTACATTTCACATTTGAATCTTTGGTTTAGCTGACAGATATGAAAAAGGAAGAAAAGTGCAGGAAGGCAGAGAGTCCATGCCATTGTGCTGGTACAGATGCTGAGCAGTGATAGGAGCAATTTCACTTCAGACCAATCCCATTGTGCTTTTGCTCCCCAGTCTCTCTGATGCCTTAATAACTACAAGGGGCAGGGTTGGGCTGCAGGAGCTGGTGGAAATTGGCATAACTAATGATAGCAAGCCTGTTGCAATAGGTGAGTGTTGGCATGACAAGTCTCTGTTGCACTGGAGCAGGCTAACAGAATGGCTTTATGGATCTTTGTACATTGGGATACTATCCAGAGAGGCCTGGATGAGCTCAGGAAGTGAATGCATGTGAACCTCATGAGGTTGAACAAGGCCAATTACAAGGCTCTGTACCTGGGTCAAGGCAAACCCTGGCACTAGTACATGCCAAGGGATGAAGGGATTGAGGACAGCTTTGTGGAGGACTTGAGGGTACTGGTAGATTAAAAGCTGGATATGAGCTGGCAGTGTGTGTTTGCAGCCAAGAAAGCCAGCTGTAGTTTGGACTGTATTAAAAGGAGCAGGTTGAAGGAAGTGATCCTGCCCCTCTACTCAGCTCTTGTGAGACCCCACCTGGAGCACGTCTCCTATGAAGACAGGCTGAGACAGTTGGGCTTGTTCACCTTGGAGAAGAGAAGGCTCAGGGGAGAGCTTATAGCAGCCTTCCAGTACCTGAAGGGGGCTGACAAGAAAGATGGTGACAAACGTTTTGTCAGCCCTTGTTGTGACAGGACCAAAGGTGAGTCAAAGGATATCAGGCCTGTTGCAGTAGGTAATTGTGCAGGAAAGCTGCTATGCTTCCTTTTCTCAGTGACATCTGTCAGTACTTGGAACTGCCTAAAAATGCAACTTCAGGTATTTATGCCTGCAGTGTCCTGTAGATACACTGATCTAGTCTTACTGAGAATATTTCCTAGGTAGAAATTAATAGTTCTCAGACAGGTGTTATCAAATCTGTATGCAGACAGAGTGTTTTGGGCAATAGTGATACAGACCAGGTGCTTTGTATGTGCTTTGCAGATAAGCTGATTGCCACTTTAGTCAACAGCTTTCTGATTGCTGTGCTCAGCTGGCGTGGTGTCTGCAGAGTGGTGTTGGGATTGTATGAGTAGCCCAGCATTAGTAGTAGTGTGGCAAAGCAGGGTTGGCTTTGAGGGTCATTTGTGTCTGAAAGCTCTTCTCTGGCTTGGGTTTAGAGTCAATGTTTGTCTTTCTCCTTAGTATGGGAAATAGTTTCTGAGCTGTATTTAGCTTGTTCATGCTTGTGAAGTGCTGCAGTGGTTTGTGGATGATTTTTTTTTTGTTTTGTGATGATGTTATGCTGTGTATTAATATGCTTTTTAATTTCTGGCATGTCTATTATGTCCAGGGCTGTCCATTTGTAAGTGGTATTCTGGCTACACTGCTGTCAGCACTACTCTGTCAGTAACTCTCTGAATGCCTTCATCTGAGGGATTGTAATTGTGGATGTTTGCAACAGGGAGTCTGGGATACTGTTAAATGGAGATGACTTCATTGGGGTCAAAACATCACCTATCAATGAGGCAGAGAAGGAGAACAAGGTGCAAGAGACCAAATTCAGGCCTTTGGGGAGGTAAACATAGGTTGGGGTAAATGAGTGAGGGGTTCAATTTTTTCGCTTCAGTATATAAAACCTATTTCTTGTCTTTTTTAATACTACTTGCAATCCCATCACTTGATTTTGTATGGAGTATGAGGAATTAATCACAGTCTCTTCTTTGTCTTATGCCTTCCACAGTTATTGTTCCTACTTATGATTCTTTTCCTCTTCTTCCCTCCAAACCTTGTATTTTTTCTAGTCAAGAAGAGACAGAGAGCTGCTTTTGATTTCTTTGTGGCACCTGTTAATTCTCCACTGTTGCTTAATGGAGCACTTCACAGAAATATGCTCCATTTCATTCTTGCACCACTGTGAAATACTGTCAGGCTGTGTTTGGCTAGGGCAAAGAAGAGGAAAATATCCTACGTCTCTAGGAAGTTCATTGCAAAGTAGCAGAGATTCTGTGTCTGCCATGAAGTGAAGGTTGTATAGGATACCTGGGAAGTGCTCTGATATCTGGGATAGAGTGTCCCAGCAGCAGGGATGCAAGAGCATCTTAGGCTCACTGAGGAGGGATTACCATTAAACCTGGCAGCTTTGAGAACAAATCAGGTCTTCCAATGGAAATTGAAACTCAATGGCTCCACAGGTTTTCCTGGGAATTTATCTGCTGAGGCTTTAAAGAAATGTCTTAATATGATTGATTTGATCTGGTTAAGATTTGATTTAGAGAGCTATTCAGGACACTTATGCACTGAGTAAGTATGGATTTAATGGCTTAATTTAAAGCATCCAAGTTTTAAAACATTAGACCTGCAGCAGTAAGGTTTCATATGAATACTCAGAAGTGCTTAAAATCAATCAGGATCCATCCTTTTGCTCTGCAGGCAGAATGGTTGTTGCTAGGTAGAACATAGCGTTGTCCATATGCATGCAAACACTGCATGTGGCATTCACCTGTAATCAGAAAGGAAGTAATACTAATAGCTGAGCTATGACAGCAACGTAGTTCTTGGTGATGCTTTTGACAAGTATGTATGTAGAAATCATGGATGCCTCTCTGAAATGTTGCTCTGGGAAAACACCTGCAGTTATGTTTATGCCAAATGAGGTTGTTGAATCAAATAATCCTCATCCTAATCTTCTCTGCTTGGCCAGCTTTATGCATTGTGATCACTGTATAGGAAATGTTTTGGATATATACTTTAATCGGACATCCTCAGTGGGTGCCCACTGGAGTTCCTTTCATTAGCTCCACAGTTCTCCTAAAAATGAAAGTGTGTAGGTATGTATTTGTATGCTTGAGTTTTGAGAGCAGCAGTCAATTCTATCTTAATTCTACCTCAATTGAGAGCAGAAAAACCTCCAAACAGCATTGCTGCCTAAGTTCTTACTTGACTTTTGATGCTGATGTAAGTCAGACTTCCTTCTGTACACATTTGCAATTGGCTATAAAATCAGTAATTTTGACTAATACTGAAACACATCATATATGTTAACTGGGACTTCCTGGATAGGGACGTAATATCTAAATATTTTCAAAGGGAATTTTCCCAAGTGACATTGAATAGTGTCCTTGCAGTGATGTTATAGTGCCTCCCAAAAACACAGCTAGGTAAAAAATAATATCTGATTTAAAGAAAAAATAATCTTCAGTTGGTATTCCTCTTAATTTTGTAGGATTTTATTTGAAACATTTTAATACACTTTCTCTAGGCTAAATTCCAAGGCATAGTTAATGACTGCTGCACTTCACTGAACAATCCTAAGAAATTAAGCTGAAAATATGGACATTTGTTTTTGCATGAACAGGTTTGGATAACGTGGTTTTGTGAAGTGTTGAGGACTAGGATTTCATGAAGAGGCAATTGTTCCCAACAAATCACAGTGGCTGTTGATGTCCTTGGGTTTTTTCATGACTGTTTTAATTTAATGTTAGTTGTCATTGCTTCAAACATTAATTACTGCTCTTAAGCACAAACTTGAATTTACCTATTACAGACATCTTCTTTCAGAGAAAACCCTTCCAGCAGAAAACAGGCTCATATCAGATGACCAAAATGACACATTAAGCCATGGTGAATCAACTTTACCCAGTGAAACCACAGAAAAAAAACTCACTGTGTTTTTAAGATTTGGAACTCTGTTTTGGCAGCCTGGGAGCAAAACTTTAAGTGAAATTTAAGCAAGATTTGAAAGCTTTCAACCCTGGTGATAGGAGCTCCATTCCCTGCAGGGCTGAGGCTGCAGGTCATACCATTGTGAGGGTAGACCCAGAGGGGTCTGCAAGAAGGTGAATGCATTTGTGTTAGTAGCAGAAACAAATATGGCAGAGAGTGGTGAACCCTTGTGGGGAGTGACTATTTACAGCTCTGTCCCCTGTAGCTTTTGTGTTGCTTACTAAACATGTGGTTAAACACACATATACAGTTTCTTCCTCTTTGAGCACTAACTTGGGTCTCTCACCTCCATGTCTAGCTGTTTCCAGCAACTGTAAGAAAGCAGCAGATTTGAGAAGTCCATCTTTCTGCCAAATGTAATTAAGTTGGATCAAAAAGTTCTTAAGTTTGATGAAGGATTAGCAGACAAAAACAAAGAGCACATGCCTCCAGTTTCTTTAGGAAAGCATGGTATCCCCAAGTAGAGAGAATTACTGCTTCTTAAAGCAATCTGGTTTTATAAACACATTGCTGAAGTTTGCCTAAAAACTAAGCCATCCTTAGAAAATGAGATGCTGCATTGGCATATGCCAACATATTTCTGATGAGCTCGGCTAACTGACAACCCTTCTGGAGTTATTTATTTAGCGCTTTTCAAATTATTTATGTTTTTAATTAGAAGCTCTATGGCATTGAGTTTTGGCAACTTGGTAACAGAAGTGACTGCATCTTCTTTAAGGAAACAGATTTCCAATTGACATAACCTTGTGTGAGGGAGGGGGGAGGAGGTGGGAACAGCCTTTCTCATAGTATCCCAGGAAGAAAACAGCTTCATGGATTAGGAGCTTAATTAGGACTGAAATCCATAGCAGTAAGTGGGGAACAAATACAGTTAATTTGATTAAGCCACAGACTGAATGAGTTGCACACTGCATTGATTATTTTAAAGCAAATAACAAAGGCGAGGCTGTTTACTTTATAGTGCTATTACTGCAAATGAAATCAGTATCAAGCAGGTTGCTGGGGAGTGTAGCTAAGACAACCTCATAACCTCATCTGCTGATAAATGAATCTTTGGCTAATAAGTAGACTCAGCATGGTGGCTGCTCTGTCAGTCTCCGAGTCACAGCAAGGCAGGCACCCTTCTAAACAAGAGCGCTAAGAAATAAGCAGGCCCTAGATGTGCAGTAAAGGTCAAGCTGTCTTTGTGTTTGAGAACATTCTTCATAAAAATACAAGTGCTACCTCTGGGATGGCAAGAAGGAGCAACATTGATTATGCTGAATGCAAGAGAGAAATTTGTAGTACTTTTTAGGGGATTTTACATCAACAAAACCCCAGGAAACCAGAGCAACCTACTTAAAACAAAATCCTGGGGGTTTTGCTGTTGGCATGAGAAGGGTGACAGCTTCAATGAACAGTGGGAGGGCTAGAAAGCAATCTCTGGGAGTCCATCACGGTATCAGTTTTCTCCTACAACTAACTGTGGTACTCTATGGGGCTGGCTGGCTGAAGATGTCTTGAAGTGTCTTTACTTCTATCAGTGATGTTAAGTATAAGAGAAAGCAGGGCAATTCTTCCCCTTCCCCCTCTTCTCCATGTTAATACTCTGAATCTGCATGTATTCAATGCCAGAGAAACCAGGATGCTCATTTGCTTAAAGTTTATATTGATCAAACACTGTGCTGAGAGTAGTCTATAGAAGAGTGAACGGAGCACTTCTAAGCTCCTTTTGCTGGAGTGGATACTTCAGTACAGAATGGTCATCTTTAACACACTGTGTTGGCTTTTAATTAGCACCAAGCAGATCCTAAAAGCACAGCATTCTCTGAGGAGGTAAGTGCTCACTGTAAAGCTTGTGGGTGTGCGGGTGTGAACAATCCCTGTAGAGCCTTCTGTGCCTGGTATTAGCACAGGAGAAATAGCTGCCCTCCCACCCACTATAGATAATTGCATTGCTCCTGCAGCTCTGAAAGCATGGTAGTCAACCACTTGAAATTTGGAGACAGGAATTCTTCAAAAACCCCTGCATCTGTTCTCAGTCCAAGCAAGCACTCTCAAGGGGCCAACTTCCCATAGGCCATCATGCATAATGTGGATGAAACCTCTTGAATTATTGATCTTGCAGAGGCATATAATTGTAGCTTACACAGTGTGTTTACTCTCAGTGCTTTGATTTATCAGATCTTATAATAATGTTCTCACTTTTGGCGCTCATAAAATGCAACTGGCTTGCAGTTTAATAAATATTGACTTCTAGCCATTTGCTGTTTTGTGATTATTCCTCCTAAAGAACAAACTGATTGCTTCCTTCATTCAGCCCCACTGCAAATAGTGCAGGAACAGAATGCTTTTAATATCGCATTTTCCCACCAGGGCAAGACTTGGCTCAGCACTGTCCTTCCCATGCTTTAAATATCAGACCACTGTTTCTCTAGCTGATAGGCACCTGAAGATAATTGTGGTCACCGTAAGGGTCAGCAGGCATGTCTCCTGCCTAGAGAGAGCCCTTTTTTTTTTGTGATGTTCATCATTTCTAACAGATTAAGCCATTCCATGTTGATCTGATTAGAATGAGGAGAATCTCCATGCTTTATCCAGTAGATTTTGTATTTGACTCTCATCATGGGATTGTTGGTATGTGCAGGACACTGGGCTAGGGATACCTGGGTAACTCCTGGCATAGGAGAAGAAGGTATGAATGGGTATTTGCTTTAAGCAAGACAAGTAATCCAGCCCCATCTTCCAGCAGCTGAAGAGCCTTTTCCTGCTATTGCCATACCAGTGTTGGTAACATAGCTTTGAAGAACATTTTGAGTCTCTAACCTGAGCTGCTCATTTGCCAGTTTATGTCTTTGTAGCTTATCTCTGTTATGTGGTATCATATATCCACACCCCTTGTGTGACTGACAATAATCATAACACGAATCTGAATACACAGTAGAAGTAGGTAGTAATTGACAGTCACTATATCTTACCAAGAATGTCAAATGCTCATATTTTGGGTGTAAAACCAAGAGGATAATGAGGTTTTATCATTTGAGGGGCTCCTGCTGTCTTAAAGGCTTTTTCACATGTTGGAGACTCCTTGCACTAAGTAGAATACACACACACACACACACACACACACACAATGGAAGCTTGTCAGTCACACTACTTGTAGCTCAAACTAGAGAGCAGGGGTGGAAAAAGCCATGGGTGATATCCTAGATTCACAACCTGATTAAGTGACTTTCCCTTGGCTATTACAGCAGGTCCATGGCAGATCCTTATAATGAATCTACATTTCTTGATTGTCAGTCCCATATTGTGACCCACAAGCTCATCTGGCCACACTTTTCAGCACAGGAGTTGGAATGGCGACTAACAGTTTTAGTCAAGTCAGAAGAATCAAGAAACATTACGGGTTGTGTTTGCAATGCTGCAAGTGTTGAGTTCCCTGACTGTCTTCCTGTTAATTGACAGTAATACCAGAGCAGTTAGTTGGACAAAAAAATGACTTGTTCTGCCCTCTATCTGTTTTGTCGGTAGATGCTGCAAGACTGATCTTTGGATTTGATTATATTTTGAATTTAGTTTGATTTTTTAATGAGGAGATATAAATTAGAAAATACTAAAATAAAACATTAACTTTTTTTAATTGGATTTATTTTGTGCTTAATTAAGTATTTCCTTTTTCTTTGCCCACTGCTGAAAAGCAGATGCATTCATCCCAGAAAATATCAAGCTAGATCCTTTCTTATTAGTGGAGTTTGCTTTACATCAGGACAGGATTTAGCCTATAACTACATAACCCTCTTTGTATTAGCAAATAGCAGTGTGATTCCTTAAGCCTCTAATTCTCATTAGTGGTTTTCCAAGCTATAGCTCATGAGTAAGGCTAGCTGAGTTCTGGTGAGGAAACATTCCCTGCAAGTACTTCTGGCTCTTACCCTGACAGTACCCCAGCAGGCATTCTTCAGGCAGGGCTGAAGCACTTGGTATATGCTGCAGGGAACCCTAGTGTTACCTCAACTTATGTTACAGCTTTCTGCTCCTGCTTCTGGCTGCATGTAGAAAAGGGCAAGGGTGTCTTATATGCATTTATATTTTCTCCTGGTGTCCTGATTTTCCTTCCTGACACCTCTTTCCTTCTCCTTTTGCTGTCCCCTGGTAAGTGAGAAGAGGATGCTGAGCAGGTGAGAGTCAGCCCTAGGTGATGTGCTTACCTTCTTGTCTCCTGGGCCCTTGCCTAGCTCCCATATGCTCCATCCACCTGGGTTTCCCTTTGTGCCAACATACTCTTGGATGATAAAACTTTGACCACTCCTGAGACCTTTTTCCTCCTTTTGTGTTCTGGCTGTATATTTGCCATAATTTAGAACATAAAGTATGGAAACAGCCAGACCTTGAAAAGAGGGAAATGAATGCTTAACTGTCACCAATTTGGATATCTCCCCTGGTAGCTGTGAAGTTGGTGTCAGTTTCTGTTACTGGTATAACAGGGCTGATGTGTTCTCTCAGCAAATGTTCTCCACATCTGCTTTATCCACTAGGTGGATGACATAAAGCAGCTTGATTTACAGTGAATACTTTATGCCATCTTTAATCTGAAGTGTATTTTTGTAGTCTGCCAAAACACTTTGGTGTGAATTTCTTGTTAGGTCAAATATATGTTTGGAAGCCTTGATCAGTGCTGCAGAGAAAGATTTGTCTCCACTAGGAAGATTGGTGCAGACAGACACTGATATAATTGTATTAGCAGTCCCATACTTCTCAGCATGTGTGCACAGTGTGTAACTACAGGACAGCTGTGAAACTCAATAGCACAAGGAATGGAGAGGGTAGTTGATTTCACTGTCTGCGTTTGCATCTATCATCTGCCAGTTGCCTGCCTGCCTGCAGTATTTCCAAGATGTTATATCCAACCTCTGTAGCTGAGATCTTTAGCACCAGCTAATGGATGCAAAAGCTTCCACCCCCAGTAACTTTAATGGGAATGAGGCATTGAGATCTTTTTTGGAATTATTGCATTTTCCTCTGAGGATTCACCTGTGTCCACCCACATGGGTGTAATTTCCTTAAGCTGATGAAGTCTTGTAGTTTTATATTGTTAAACACTGCCTCAGGATAACCTCTGAAGGTTAGCTCTGTCATCTCTGGGTCAGTAACGTTTTGCAAATATACCATATCTTTTCCTGTGATGATGTCTGTTTGTCAGCAAAATAGTAACCTGAACTACAGTGTGTTTCTTCCTTCTTCCCTGGCTGCAGGGTAGTCACTGCCTTTTGTTTTTTCCCTCTACCTTAAACTCTGGTAAGAGATACCAGTTGTATATAATCAGCAAATTCTTCATTTTTAACAGAGACATCAGCAAGCTCAGCAAATTTTATGTAGCTTTTTGAAGAATTATGCAGCATTACACAGGTGACGGTAGGAAGGTAATCTTCTGCTTTTATACAGAGGGGAAACTGGTGAACAAAGATGTCCGTCAGAAGTCACAAAAGATGAGTGGCTCAGCTGCCCAGACAGCTTCCTCTTGAATCTCTTCCTTCCAACTAAACGCAAAGACCACATGCCCTCCCTTCTTTCTTCTGGAAGGAGATGTATAGTGCAGAAATTCATTTCACAGAATTGCATGTCCTTAATAAAATTCAGCTCTAGCTATGACCCTGTGAGATGATTAGTGAATTAGAGTTCTTAATTAGCATTTTGCATAATT
The DNA here is from genome assembly GCA_036873685.1 of Agapornis canus. Taxonomy (NCBI): domain Eukaryota; kingdom Metazoa; phylum Chordata; class Aves; order Psittaciformes; family Psittacidae; genus Agapornis; species Agapornis canus. The sequence goes on along the minus strand of JBAFWW010005980.1, from coordinate 63,402 downwards.
CATGGCAATTACAACATTCTTATGGATATGATTGTCAAGGTGCAGATGTGCAAACGTGCAGCTATAATTTTCTCAACTAAATAACTCTTCTGGTGAAACCTCTAATTATTTACAACTCTATTGTGTAACGGCCATTATTCCTGTTGTTATTTTTAAGGCATTAGAAAATGGATGTGAATTTCACTTCAGCTTCAATCACTGCAACCAACTGTTTTTCAGAAGCTTTAAAAACTGTCATAGAAGTTTGCTCCTGGGTGAGAATTAGTCATTTGAATTTTCCAAAGGACCTATACTACCCCGGTTTTAACATCCCACAGGGAATTGTATTGCAGTTTTTCAGTTACAACAGTAAAACAAAAGCTAAATCCAGTATATGCACTAGCTAAGATTTATACGGGTGGATTGTTAACGGAGCTGAGCTCCCATTCCTTCTTCAGATGGAGATAGAGTTCAAAGCCCTTTGTACTGTGAAGATAGTTTCCTTTTGTCAGAAATGTATGAAGTGTTATGTATCTGAGGTTACTAGGACTAGCCTTTTGGAGGGAGGAAAATCTTGCAGTTAGATAGAGTGTGTGGCAGCTAAATAGAGGAGGAAGACGGTCGTGACAGAGTTAGGACCCCCTGACTTTCCAAATTGCAGTTTATCAGAAATCAAATGCAATGTTATAGAAATCAATGAGCCACATGATCAAAATACATTTGCACCCAACTCAACACTTCCAGGTACAGCTCATATTTAAACAAAAATTACTGAGTTCCAAATGACAAATTTGAATTTCTAGTTCCTTCATTAAGTGCCTACACAGATGGTATTAAATGTAATTAATTTTACTTTCATAATTATAATCTAATATGTAAATTCATTTCCAGTATTTCATTCTATTAAAGGTACAAATCAAAATGATAATTTCTAAACAAAAGTTATGAATTTCCTTAAAGAAAGGCATTTCTAATTTCCCACAGGAAATTTTAATCACTTTTGGATTTGTACTTATGGAACTCATAGGAGTTCAGGCAGTCAAGATTTGTTGAAGGGAAACTGCAACCCTTATATTCTTATTAGAGGCAAATGGCACTCAGAGGAACATGGCCATATATATGCTTGCACATTCATCTTCGTCATGGTTTAAACCCAGATGGCAACTAAATACTACACAAACACTTGCTCTCTCCATTACCACACCCCTTCCCAGGCAGAATGGGTAGGAGAATCAAAAGAACGTAGACCCTACAGGTTGAGATAAGAACAGTCCAATAACTAAAGTATAATACAAAGCTAATACTATTATTAATAATGATAAGGGAAATAACAAAGAGAGATATTATAAAACTAAATGAAGAAAGGAAAACCAACAATAAACACAAGTGGTGCACTATACAATTGTTCACCATCTGCTGACTGATTCCCAGCCCAGCCTGAGCAGGGATTTGGGCCTTTCAGGCAATTCTCCCTGGGACAGTCATCTTTAGCAGCTGATCCTTCCTTCCAGCATCCCCCAAAGGGACTAGCTTGCAGAAGCTTACCAGCCATTTCTAACAGGAGTTCTTACCCAGATAAGGTGTAGTCTCCCTTCTAGCCCTTCTCTGCCTATTGAACTTGAAGGTAAAGGACTTGTCCTGATTAGTTGCAGCTTGATTGCTTCCCTTACTGTAGGACTTTCTTATTCCATTTATACTGTCTTTTGGAAATGTATGTGATTTAGGTTCCTGTCTTTCCGTGCTCAAGTTCCACAAAACAGCAGTGCTGAAATGAAGAATCTGCTCCAAAAACTGTAATCCCTCACTTTTTCCAATTGAAATGTTGGAGAAGCTTCTTATCTATTTTTGCCACCTTCTTTCAATGCCTTTGTTGCTCTGAGCACTCATATTGCTTACAGCAGCTTACTCCCTAAATATCATTAATGCAAGTGCTACCTTCAGCAGGTTTATTCCCTTCCTTTCTCTCTGTAACCCTTTTCTTAATCCTAAAGCAATGTATGAAAGTGCACGGTGCTATCCATGTATCTATCTGTTAGCTAGTTTGTGAATTCTCAGTGTCCCTGCCCAATATGCTTATATTAGCAAAGCTTTTCACAGGTTTTAAACATGTATCTTTTAAATTTTCCACCACTGCAATTAGGATGGGGAAAACAAAACAAAACAAAACAACAAAAAAGCTACCAAAGCCCCACAGTGAAATTAATCACTTTATTCCCCATCATAAGAGGAAGAATGAGTGTGAACTGATAACCTTGGAGGAGAGTTAGAGGACACAAGAACCCAGCTTTTGTCCCAGCGAACCCAGCGAATGACAGCTTTGCCTCTGGCTAGAAATAAGGAAGCATTCAAACAAAACTTATTTTCTTTATGTCTTTTTCTTCCTTTTTTTTTTTTTTCTTCTTGACAGTAATACCTTGTTCATGGTAGCCAAAAGCATTTATGGATTTTGCCAAGGGTGGATAAGACTGATAAGAATTTGGGAAAACCTTGAAATATTTCAGGTTCTCTTATCTGAATGACATTTCATTTAAGTTCATTTCTAACTTTTAAAGAGAAAGAAAGTCCTTCTCTCACAGAGGAGAGGTTCCTATATTTGCACCTAAATGAAATATTTTGACAAATAAAATCAATTATACTTTCTTCCAAAATAAGGGGAGAGGAACCAGGGGAAAGGGGAATTGATTTCTGTTGAAAACAAAAGTTACAGTTTTCATTTTGTCAGCCAGAGAACTAATTCTGTCACTTGAATGCTTGCTACAGGAGTCGGCCAAACATATGCAGCCATGGAAAGAAGTGCTTGAAACACTAAATTATACAGTAATTTGATGCAGTTTCTGTCTGTAGCCTTGAAAAATCTTGTCACAAGCAAGCAGTTAAAAAAAATAAGTGATTAAGTGATGGCTTCCAACTAAAATCTGTTACTCAGGATTGATAAGAGCAGTCTGCTGACTTGCTTCAGCTCCCATTCAGGTTGTCTCTGAGCTGAAATACACTGGGGGAAATTTTCAATGTCACAGGGGACAGTGGAGTATCTGGTTCACAGTCATGGCCAATGTGAGCCTTGGCAGCTGATCTGATCTGATCCGCCTTGAAATTAAACTCCTCTAGACCTAGCTCTTCTTCTGTCAGCAGAGTAACATGGCAAGATATTCTTTTGTCTATATGGTCAGATCTGAGGAGTGCTGGCTTTACTTACCATAATATTCAAAACTATGTCCCATCCTCAGCTGGAGTAGGAAACTCTACTGTTGTGCTCACTTTCATTTTGTGTGTGCTGTTGCAGATTTTTGTCTCCTGTGCTGGAAGTATTCCTTTGCTGCAGGTTAGTGGAGTCTTTTGTGGTCACTGGCATGTATGGGTAGCAAAGGTAGCATGAAGTGTTTTAAATTTAGCATCTTTTCACAGTTTCTTCTATATGTGGATGACAGTTTGATGGCCTTGGAAGTCCCTCCGGTTTAGTGATCCCAAAATTCTGGTTTCCTTCCAAAATTGCTAATATATCAAGCTCATTTTGACAAATTAGTTTCTGAAGCTGCAATTCAAATGAAGGCTGCTCAACTGAGTCATTTAACCTTCAAGATCTGATAAGGATACACCTGCTTTTTGCCTATATTTGTCAATGTAGGAAGAGCTAAGAGAGCAATCAAAAGAGCAAAGATTAAGAGGCTATTTAACCCAAGTTTTAAATGCATTGGCATCCAATGGCTGCATGTTAATCCCTCCCTACCAATCCTCTGCAGATCTTTGTTCAGATGCATCCCTTCAAGGCAGAAGATAAAGAGGAGGCTGACAATGATGAAATGTAAGGACTGTGTATGTATGGAACAGCTGAATGGCAGAGCAAGATACATGTCTGTTGTTACACAGGGTGATGGGGGAGTAAACAAATGAGTAAGAGAGCAGAGTAGGGTGAAGGACATCCTGAACACAGACAGAACCATGATTGGCAGACATGGCAACAGACCCAGAAGCACAAGGATAGTGGATTGGAAAAGAAATGACAAAGGGCAGAAATGGGCAAGAAGCTACAGAGAGTTAATTTTATGTCTATCAGGAGCATTTCATAAGCAGTGTAAAATTTATTGACCTGTCCACAAATCTTAAAGCAGATTTCAATTTTCATAGTTTTAAAGCCTTGTGATCGTTGGGCCTGATCTCTCAGGTGATGCAACTGTTGAATTTCACCCTGTGATTATTTTGCATCAGGTTTTATGCTTTTCTCACCTAGCTTCAGAAGTAAACTTGTTTTCAAAGCCTCCCCTTAGAGGCAATATGTTCAATTCACCAGTCATCTGAAACATCTCCTGTATTGCTTTTCTTTCCCATGGGCTTTGTGCAGACAAGACAGAGTGTAAGGGACAAATTCAGAGTCTGGGAAGAGTAAAATAAAAGCTGAAGATGGTTTGATCAGTGAAAGCCTGTTAATTGGCCAGTCTGAGAGCATGCTTTGGCAGTATAAGGCACCAGTAAAACTGCATCTGCTCTGTACCAGAGTGCCTGGATCTACCACCATAATTATGGCAGGTTTACAGCACGGAAAATGTTATTTTAACATTTTTACTACTGTTTTATTCATTTGGCAGTCAGTCTGCTTATGGAAGACCTTCCAGCTACAATAGACTGTGCAGGTATGCTTGGCTGCACAGCTAGCATATGAAAGCCTCGCTTTCTGTACCCATTTTAGTTGCTCTGATACTGCCAGCATCCCTCTAGACAACTCAAGGCATCCAATCACTGTGGGTGTGACTCCATAAGGAGCAAAAACCTATTTACCATAGGAAGAATATTATAGTGCAGCTTTTAGTAATAAGTCTCATTGAAACTTACCTGTCTTATAATCAATGCCATTTGCACATCTGTAGCAGTGTTTAGTGGGTGGGCATTTGGGATGTACTTGATTTTATTTAATCTTTTTGGGTATCTCACAGTGGCAGAGTGTGAGAAGGACCCCCTTCTGCAAGAATGCATTGACTCAAATGTGTGTTACCAGATTTTAGAGGGTGAGAACCTTTATTTTTCTGAGTAATGTGTCCACTAATTACCCTGTGTGGTGCAAAACACTTAAGCATTAGTTAGAACATCTGAATCTAGTTCTAAGGTGTTTTATGCACTTAAGTGTCATAAAATGCATCTTATGTTGGACCAAAATGTAATAGTGAAGATGAAGCTGATGGCAGAGTTGCTTACGGAATAAGATGTTGCTTCTTGTGAAGACAGCAAAATCTTTCCAGAGATAATCTTTTTACAGTACTGTGAATGTGCAAAATCATTTAACTGCAATTTCCACTTAGTCTTAATTTAATTGGATTCCACTAGCAGTTCACTGTAAATAAAGTTGTGTACATTTTCAGCAACATAGAAAATAATGTTCATGTGAAGTGAAATAAGAATTATACATCAGCATGTTTGGAGTATATTCTCAAAATGGCAGGAAGGGAAAAAGTAGTAAAAGAAGATAAGGAAAAATATATTCTCTATAATTCTGTCAAAAGAGAGAGCACCTCTGCTTGGAAAAAAATATGGGAAGCTTTAAAACCTGCTTAAAGTGCATGCAAAACGAAAACATGAAAACTCTTTCACAATCTAGTACTTGGATAACAGAGAATCCTTCAAGCTTTAATTAAATGTAAAGGATGTGTTCAGTATTCAAATTAAAGGCCTGTCAAATATCTTGGACGAAAGAGGGGTCTCTGAAAACCGCATACAAAGTTGGAAGGACTTGGTGAAATCAGCAGTTGAGGTCATGTGCATGTTCAGAAATTACTCAAAGCAACAAATTTTCTTATGGTCAAGATGTTTACCACGTTCAATTACTGCACAAGAGTGGTGTTTTAAGAACCCCAGTAACAGATTTATGATCTTTTTACATGCAGAGAGCAGGCAATCATGTGCTAAGGATCTGAATCTCCAAACACTTAAACACGCACTTAGCTTTAAGCAGCCACAAAGTCCCACTGAAATTGATGGCCTATACTTCCAAAGGGGATAGAGCAGTATACATGAACAGAAGTCAGCTCTTTTTATTGTGTACCACAGTCCTGTAACATTGCTAAAAAAAGCCACCTAAGGAAGTGCAGAAAGGTTGAAAGCAGTGGCATGTTCTTCCACAACGCTCTGTTCTCCTAAAGGCCTTTTCGATAAAATCTGGCCATTTTCTGAGTTGCTTTGTTATCGTCTATTAAGGCTTTTGGTTGATGGTTTAGGCTGATTTTTTTTGTTTGATTAAGATAATTTAATGTTTTATATATTGATTTTAAATTACACTTTCAAATTACTAGTTACTAGCTTTGGGAGTCCAGGCCAACCATTTGAGATTACTTTTCTGAAAGATTCACTGAACATATCCCTGCATAGAATCACTTTTCTAAATCATGGGTTGCTCATCTCTGCCCAGCTGCTTTGTAAGTACAGGAGGAAATTTTGTTGTAGAATCACATTGCAAATTGTGAGCAGCTCATTCTGGAGCAAAAGTGTGGCTAGAAATGGAATGTTGATACAAAATCATGAACTTTCCACTGCTGATAGCAAATCTGTGCTTCTACTTGAGTTGCTACAGCACAAAAAAAACAAAGATACTCCCTCTTCCTTTGGAAAAGGAAGCTGTGCAGTATCTGATGGTAGTAATGAGAAAAGAAAACACTTCTAGAAAGCAGGATGGCCTATATACAAACATTCAAACATAGCATATGCACATACATACTACGTACAAAGTGACTAGACTGTGCTTGAATATAAACACGCAGGGCTCTGTAGACCCTGTGCTGCACTGCCCTTGTTAACCCTTGCATGGATTAACAAAATCCGTCATGTGAGTATACATTTACATTTACATACATGGCTCAGTTCTATGTCAGGTGTGAGGCCATATTAGTTCTGAATATTGTCACACCTGAGCACTTTTTTGCAGTGCACTTGTATGATATACGATTTAAAGAAGATCCTGGTGTGTATTTGTAATGTGGACATGACTGTAAGAATCATGAAGGTATTTTCACTTTGAAGAACATTATATATATATTTCAAAGCCATAAGTATTCATTTTATAGGGTTTTTGTGTGTGTGTACTTTGTTGTTTTTTTTTTCCTTTACATTCTTGGAAAAGTTACAGCACAAGATCATGCTCTCCTTCACGCTTCAGTCATAATTATTTTATTGTACATGTGTCTCTCTCACCAGCCTCCAGCCTTATTGATCAGTATGTTATAGGGTGTACTCATCTTCCACCTCAGCAATGCGCCCCAGTGCCTGACCAGCATTTGTTATTTATTTAATGAAACCATGTACCAGGCTGTTCTTTCTGTGAAGGGAAAGGGGTGAAGAGAGCACTGCTAGCAATGCCAGCAGGTTGATTTAGCAGGAAAGCACAGGAGTGACTGAACAGCACTGTATTTTCCACTAGATGCATGTTCCAAGAGGGCTGAACACTGTCCTCTTTCTGTGCAGCTGCTAATGCATACACCAGTGCTGGTATCTCCAGCAGCCTTTAGGTGCCACTCAACTTGGCCAGCATGACATCTTTGGCATGTAATTAATTTTGACTGAAGAGCTTTGGCAAATAGAAACACTGGATTTGTTTGGCTGTCTCTTCAGCGAGCTCTCATTTTTTAATGTTCTGAGAGTCAGGTGGGTACAAATTTAATGAAAACACTTGTCAATGCCAAAAGCTGCTTGGATTTAGAGTGCAAAGTATCACTTCTATCCTTCACACTAGTAGAAAATCAGTGTCCCCTTCACTAAGACATAACAGCAATCTACATGAACTTTGGAAACAAGTGTGTGAGACTGATGATGAGTCTTGTGGGTGCTCAGGTCATCCTGTTCACTGACCACATGGTGGTCCAAAAGCAGAGCTCTTGGACACCATTCCTCTAATGTCATTAAGTAGTGATTATCTGTGATTACTGGGATTTAGGGACTGTCTGTGTTCAGTGGACAGCAAATAGTGGGAATACATCTTATGGTCTGAAACATTTCTGAAATGAGGGCTTGTACCCAGATGAGTGTGCTCCAAGAAACTAGGGCTGTTTTGCAAATTATGTGTTGTTTCATTGCTGAACTTGTGATAGATGTCTGCCCAGCCTAACTGACAGCTTGAACAAGAGGAGAGAGCAGGGTAACTGATGGAGCTGTTAGTACTACTTAGACCATTGTACATACATGGCTTGCTGGGAGATTACACTGTCTCTGGTAGCTGTTACTATGCTTTCTGCAAGCATAATCGTCCAAATATTCTCTAACCGCAAAAGGTTGTTTTATTAACAACTATGCTGTTGTTAATAAAGGGATTCTCCCCTAGACAAGCATTTGATCGGAGCCAAGAACATTACAGCATGGCTACTTTTAGTTTGCTCAGTAAATCAGTGTTTGCTTTTACATCCTACCACTGAACTATTTACACAGACCATATTCACTGAGGGGCTTTCAGTATAGAAAATTCTCTCTAATACATGATCAGAGCACTCTTGCTGAATTCCACTGGTCCAGGCTATAAACCTCATACATCTACTGTTAAAAATATGGCTTTGGTGTGCCAGATCCTGTCTGGCATTCACAAGGCTGTGATGTGTTACTATTAATATTTGAAAGAGAGATGGTGATCCCTAATTATGCTTAATCACAACAACCCAGAAAGATATCAGTGGAGGAGCATGTTTCACCCTAAAGTGCTATTTGAACTCCTTGGAAAATGTTGAATTACCCCTACAGCTATTGCCAATTAACTACTTAATGAAGCATCTGCTACTGCTGGCATGTCCCAGCCGTGTCACTGTGATGCTTGAAGGACGATGGAGATTAAGTGAAAGATTGATCACGATGATTTCTTATGTAACAGCCAGTCAAATCCAATAAGGGGCACCTGTAATTGAAACTCACTCTGGAAAAAATGTATTTTGCTTTTATATAAACACCTGGGTTTAGACCAACCATGTTTATATTGCTTGAAAGAAACCTATTCCTGCTTTTGCAGGGGGGCTGGAACTAGATGATCTTAAGGTGCTTTCCAACCCTAACTATGTTATGATTCTTTGATTTACAGTGACTATTTGTGTACTTATTTCCATTTGTTTCTGTACAAATAGGTGTGTGAATTTAGTTGAATTTTAGGTAGAAATTCCATACAGATATAAATGCTACATCTGCTGCACTTACATAAGTATGTAGTCCCCTATGTCCTTATATATGTGCAGCTGATGTATGTACATATGACCATATACAAAAAGGTATGGTTTAGAAATATGCACATATATTATATAGGTAATATTTTAAACATGTAAATCTTAAACTTGTTTAAATATTTAGAAGTAAATCATGCATGCACATATTAATTTTTGTGATGTATCAAGTGTTATTTTGCCATAATTCACAGCATTGCCCTGAATATTCACCATAATTTTAGCATTAAACTCTTTCAAAGTAAAGCTGATTCCATCTGGAAGCAGTAGTGTTTAAATCAGGGTAATCTGTCATTTCCAGAAGAGTTGTTTTGTTGTTGAAGTGGACCAGCTGGACTGCATGATACATTGTGAGTTTAAGATTGTACTGGGCATGGCATTCCCCTAGCAAGAGCAAGGATGTGTTCCCTTCAATCAGTGCTATAGATCTCTGCTCAGTGTGAGGAGGTTGATGCATTTTCTCCTTTGAGTGTTTCTGCTCTGACAGGTTTTACCATAGGATTAAAGATCCTGGTTTGTTCCCAAATGAGTGAAAATGGAGAATCACAAAGATGTATTTATCGCACCTTGTGATTACCTCAGGCTCATGTTGCTTTCAGGAGATCTGGTTGAGCAGCACCCCAACAACTTCCTGCTATGGATATTATCTAACCTCTACTGTGAGAAGAATTGAGACTATTGACTTGGTTAAAAAACAGCCAGGGTTTTTTGCTTAGACTACAAATCAGTCTTTTCCCTTTTGTCTTGTGTTCTGTTTTGCTTTGGTACGTGTGGTATCCTGTGGTAATAATGCAATACTGACTTAATCTTCCATCAAAATTTCCTGGTCTTCTACAGCAGCTGTGCTTCTCTGGCAGCAGTTATATGCTGTAGCCTTGGCTGAATGTATTTGGGGTTCATGGAAGGATTCTGCTGGTCTCATGCTGTGGGGAGAAACTGAGAGTTCCTCCAGCTATGAGTTACTCTTGAAGCTGAAGAGAGTAATCAGGGCCATTGCGGTTGGGCAGAGACAATAAGGTTTTTGAGAAGAACGTGTCTCATGGGAATTTCATGTGGCAGTTGCTCCATCCTGAAGAAAGTAGGATTTCTGTGTTCTATTTGCCTGTCACGGTCTCAGCTAGAACATGCAGGTTTTGCTTTTGCATGGAAGAATTCAAGGTACAGTGAATGCTTAGGCAGCAGGTCAGGCCCTGCTGTCTCCTCCTCATGGAAGCTGCCGGAAGGACTGGTTGAAGGAAGGGCAGAAATAACAAGATCTAAGTTTCTCATTAGTAGGGCAGCCCTGGTATGTAGTAACACAGATGAACATCAGTGGATCCCTCAGGGAGAAGTTGGAAACCAAAGCCTGGTCTGGGTATTTCTGAGTACATTAGAAAAGTGAGGACTATGATTTTATAGCTATAGACAGCACAGCCTGAAGTTGCAGTCAAATATGTTTTAAGGCACATCTCAAGTTGGCTTGCTTTTCATGTTTGAGACAGAAAGTTCAAAATTGACTTGAAAAAAACCACACTCTTTCTGAAATAAGCCACAATCTGTTCTGTAGAGCAGCAAAGATGTCTTTGTTTCATAAAAAGGTACCAAAACACCTCTTCAAAGAGGACTTTCTCTCATTTATGATGTTTCTGCTCCATGCTGCTCACCAAAGATTTGCATGACTTGCATGATACACATTGCATAGTGTGTAAACCAATAAAGATTTACACAGTCAACACAGAATGTTTTTAATTCCAACAATTGCTGTTAACTTTGTGTATTGTGCAGAACAGAACAACCTGAAATGCTAGTGTTGCTTGTCCTTAATTGCTGGTTATAAGAACAAGATCTCCTTATTATAAAAATCCAAATATGCCTTTCCCAGCTGAGTTGCAGTGATGCCACTGCTTTCATTTTCCCTGTGTTGACTTTGGGGCCAACCAACTTTCTTTTTACGCATTAAAACGGCCCTGCTCTTCAAACTGTATTGAAATCTTTGCCACAGATGCACTGTTCCTAGTTGGTCACTGTGGGTGCAGACTGAGACTGCCTTTGTCTTTCCTCCTGGCATGAAATCAGGTTGCTCAAAAAGGTTTATTCAGGGCTTACACAGTGTGTTCTCATCTCAAGGAAGGCTCTAAGTGCAGGTTAATTTAGGAATGATTGAATGATTGTTAGAAGTGGTGATACAGAGCTGGAGAAAAGAGAAGCAAAACAAGATGCACATGGCAGGAGAGCTAATGCAGGCAGTATTACCTCAGCCTTGAAACTTGAGCGGTGATTACAGATGGTAATATGTATCTTGGGGCTTGTATGAGGATCTGCATCTTCATCCAGATGTGAAGTGAAGCTGTGGTAGAGCAGATCTCCAACATCACCCTCCTTGATGCTGCTGCTTGAGTAACGGATGCTGAGCCAGGTTTGCTACAAGTGGGTGCAGCCCTACTGCTCTCTTGCCTGGCCCCAGTCTATACTGTCTGTGCCCAGACATGCTAGCTCCTTGGGGAAGAAACCATGCAAGGAGAGGGCTGGCCAAGCTATCAGCATAGGAGTGAGAGGCCTGGATGCTGACTGATACCTGCTTTGGTGCAGCTGTGGCTAGCATTAGTGAAGAAAAGGAGAAAACTGTTCTTTCTCTCTCCAGGCTCCTGTTTCATGTGCATTGGCCAAGACCATACAATATTTGTCACATTTCTGTATCCTCTTGTATTTGTACCCTTTGTCATTTAAGCTCCCAAGCACAGTGACTCCATGTTTTCTTACAGAGTTTTCTGGCTCAGGAGCTATGTGGTTTTTGGTGGTTCCCATTTTCTGAATGTCAGGTAACAAGAATATAGATCTCTGGACAGACCTGGAATGTAGCTGTCTTTTTGGTACCTCTACCTGTTGCAAAAAGATATGACTTTGCAAGAAACCCAGAAGACAGAGACATGAAGCAGATCCCACTTCCCCTTCAGCACAGTGGAAGCTTTGTATTTAAGTCCCCCAGACTACTGAAAATTCAAATCTAAATCCCCTACATTTCTGAATTGTTACCTTTATTATTCCCTGTGTAGTATTTTTATTACATTCTTTGCTATGCCACATGCTCATAAGAATGCTTTACTCATCTCTCCTCTCTCATTGTATCACTGTCTAACTGTTCATTCATCCATAAAGGTGAATGAGCAACCTTCCTAGGCCAGTGTGAATTAAGACGTCAATACCTGGAGGTTGTATTGATTCAAACATTTTTGAATCAATTGACTTCATCCTCACCTGTTCTTTGTGATTTGCTATAAGTAGCCATAGCCTTGTGTAATAACAATGTGCTTTCATCCACTGTTAACCAGCGCCCTAAAACAGAGCATTTACTTTAAGAAAGCCATTTTAGGAACAAGTCAGTTTGTCTGTTATTGTTATTATGGGGTTTATTTTTTGGTCAGTTCATTTGGTTTAGGTCACAGCTTTTAATTTCTAAGTTATTCACATTTTCAGAGCAGAAAAATAAATGCTGCTCAGTAACAGGCCGAACTCTGAAAGCCTGAAGCTTCTTAAAATTGATTAGCAGCTCCTCAGCAGGTGATCAATGTATAGGCACAGCTGTCTAAAATCAGAAGGTGCCTGAATAACAGGCAATAATCATAAAAGGAAGCAAACAGGTTGAAAGGTATTTAAAACAGTTTTAAATTATAGCAGGTGCTCCTGCCTTAGTTCATTGAGCGCTTAGGCTTGTGGCTATCTGTAAACACAGAGAAATGCTATCCCTGGTATACAACTGGGTAGCAGAGCCTAGATCACAGCTTGTCTTTTATCTATTTGTGTGAGAGGACAGAGCACCTCTGAGTTGCATCTCTGTTGCATCTCCATGCAGTTCCTTCTCAGGAATGGGGAGTTATATTAGACTCTTGGTCTTCAGCTCTTGGCTGAAAGCTCCCCAGAATCTAGACTTCGAGAAGAGGAAGAAAATAATGTATTTCCTAGCAATTTACTTCAGTCTCAGTTCTTTGATGGAATATTTGGTTTTGGGCAGAAGGGACCATGAAGCAATACTGTTAATACCTGCACATTCATATTAAAAAACTTATGTCTGTGTCTGTAGACCCCTTTGGGACTCCGGAGCTCACTCAGAATGAGAACTGAGCTCATGTCTGTGGCCTGTATTTGCCTGCTGCTCTCTGTATGGAGGTGTTGGCTCAGGCTTTCCCTGTTCTTTCCCGTTGCCTTGTGTGAGGAGGTTAAACAAAAACACAATAAAAGTCTGGGCCAGGCATTTTTCACTGTAGTTCAGACAGACATTTTATTCATAGTAATTTCTTTATTTGTGACATAAATCCTTCTTCCCTTTGCGCTCCTCAAGGAGATTAAAATTAAGGGCATCACCTCTGCCATCGAGGCCTAGACCCCCGAGGCCAAGCGATGGTTTTGCTGCTTCTGCTTGCTCTCTCACCCATTTCTTCTCTGACGTCTGATCCCTCTAGTGCATAGATTGTCTTTACCTTTTCAATTTGCACAGTGACTTGCATGCTGCAGCCTCAGTCTGCGGCTACAAATAATAATGCCCTTTCCCTGTTTTGCTGTGTTTACTAACAGATGGTGTGTGCAGGGCAAGGAAGAAAAAAGGTAGAATAGGCTCAGTAATAACAGCAGAAAAGCAACAATAATACATAAAGTCTTGACAAATTTTGCTGTTGTTTCTCAGAGCATGGCACAATCTGGTGTACTTCTTGCTATGCCAGCTCCTGGGAGCTGGGAACTGTGGAAGTGTCAGGCTTTTCTGAATATTTTAAACATCATTTATGTATTTTTTGTTCACTTTATTTGTTGATTGATTCATGTAATCATAATTTATTTTACCCGGTAAAGCTGCATAGCAATTTGTTTCTTAAAGACTTGAAACCAGAAAGTAAATAAAACCCCAAATTGAATTCTTTTTATTAAATCTCATGTAGGTTTTAACCAGTCATTTTAGGGGAAGAGGGAAGCTGCTTATTTTCATTCTCAGATGTGCTGGACTCCTCAGGATGAGGGATGGAAGGCTCATGCCAGCAAAAGAAGAAAGCATTGATAAACTGCATCCTCTCCCTGCAGTTATGTTTATGATGTATTAAGAAATGGGTGCAGTTTCTAGCAAAACACTAGTTTGTGTAACTGATACTCTAGACTGTCAGATTCTCCTGGATGCATTTTAGTTCCTTTGCTTCAGAGCACTCTAATGCCTGAAAGGAGGACAATGTAAAAAGTAAACAGAGAAAATGACAACGTGCTAGATGGCATGGCTCCTCGGGAGTCCCACTTACTGCCTGACATCCTCCTTATGTCACGCTGCCTAAGCAGCACTGGGTGGGTGAAAGCAGCCCTGTTTTCTCTCTGTTGTTACTTGCATGTGCTTGTTGCAGACCACTGTTCTTCCAAAACTGAGGACATAAGGAGAATATGCCAGGCAACTGAAGATGTGTGCTTTCCAGCCCCTTTTCTCTCCTCCCTGGCCAAGGAGGATGAGCAGAATTATCCAAATTATCCTTTGGGACCTGTCATCTGTAGAGGGCTTACGGTTTCAGATCAGAGCCATGCCCTTCCCTTGTACTGGCTCATTGTAGCTCAAAATGGGCTTTTGTCCTTTTCCACTTGCCCTTCCATTGCTGATCATGAGGGATGAGTGCTTTCCTGCCTACTAGGCTGTATTTGTACTGCTGCCCATGCGTTTTTGCTCATCACGTGATATTCCCATCTCCTTTGCTTCCAGGCTGGGGCAGGCTGGTGGAAGAGGAATCAAGAGCTGTGCCCTTTCTCCTGGTCCCCTGGCCTTGCTTCACACCTGTTATCACTTGCAGTGTTACCAGTGATCTTGCTTCCCTTTAATTTGGTACAGAGAAGCAAAGAAAAGCACTGTGCTAAGAATAGCAGCATCATAGGAGTGTCTTTGTGTCCCATCTCTTTCTCTCCCCTCCCTGGAGATCCACATCTATAGCTATTTGCTTCCACATTCCTAGTCTTTTCTAATCTATCTTTGTCACATGCGCACTCTGTCTTGTGATATATCTACTATCTGGGTAGTGGTTGCTTTTGTCCAAGTTTACAAAGCCAGCAAGCAAGGGACCAAGTAAAAGGGTTGCTTTTTCCATAATAACTTTTAGTGACTGTTGAGTCATTCTGGCCTCTCAGGCTCCAGAGGGTCTTTTGTGGCTGAGGACAGAGGCTCCTGGGAAGCCCATCCATGCTCCTGCTCTCATGCTGCAGCTGTACAAAAGGTCCCACTTGCAGCAGTGCCCTGGGTAGCAAAGGAGTCTTCTGTCAGGCAGTCCAGCACCCTCCCAGCCAGGCTGCCATTCCCAGGGGTCCCCATCACATAGATACTAGACAAAGGACAGAGCCACTTGGAAACCATCTTTTCCTGTTCTGCTGCCCATCTGCTTGTGAAAGTGATTGACAGCCAAAGGGTGAAGGGCCAGAGTCTGTGATAATTGTCTGAGGCCCTTGCTCAAATATGGATGGAGAAAGACAGGGTCCCCACAGGCAAGGGAAGAATGGGAACCTTTGTGAGGCCTAAAACAGTAAATGCCACCTTTGTGAAGATTTAGACTTGCAGAGGTCAGTTTTTAACAACTTAGGATGCTCCAGTCTTTTCCTCTTTTCTTTATCTCCAAAGGCTTCTCTTCCTTCTTTATTTCTGCTTCATCAACAGGCATTGTTTCAGTCTGGCTTGAATCCTCTTTTAGTGGCTTAGCCAAAGAAAAGATGTCCCACCCTCCTAAACAAGACTCTTTTGGGGGCTGCCATTTTTTTCTTTTCCTCCTCCTTGTCTCATACCCTGTGAAGAATGCCTCAGTATTCTCAGAGGAATGGGAACATTTGCATATTAATTTAATTGTGTGTGTTCATGCAAAACTACTCAACTCACAGCAAACTAGCCACAGTCATTAAAATTAATTTGCAAGGGAAGGGTGCTATTGTTTTTCAAGACAACAGTAGTCAAAGCTTTTGTTTTTCTTTGTGCTGAAAGCAGCTTCCCAGTTGCTTGCTGCCCTTATTGGTATTTGAGAATAGCTGAAGAAACATAACAACGTTCTTTACGAGCAGAGAAAGTTTCATGCAGGCAGAGCTGGGGGAAAACCTTGGTGATTTTCAGTTGTTCCCAGAGCAGGATTTCCCCTCTGTGGCTCATGCCTCCCATGTACACTTGCTGAGAGGAGAAATACAGCCCCTACTGCTTTTAATAGCATAGATAAACTCAGCTCAAGTTCAGCAGCATATTTCCACAAAGCTGCTTCCTAGCATTCTTAGATGTATTTCCATCTGGTTTGGGCATGCCCCTCAAAAGAAACCTGTGTAAGGCATTTTTTCTTGGAGTTGGTGTGTTTGCAAGGCCAGGCACCTGTGTGCATGCATGTGTATACACATGTGTATGTGAGAGTGAGACAATGAAACACATGTCATCCACAGAAGGAATACCAGGCTGTGACTGAAAGGGCTGCCTGTTTCTCTCTGACTAGTGTGGCATTTTATAATTTGCAGTGAGAAAAGTTTCTCAAGCCCTCATGACATTGTTACTGGAAATATGTTGTTAGAAAGAAGGAATTTGGCAGCATTCCTCTGCATGTTGGATGATACTTTATTCTGGTTTTGCCTTCCATTTTCTATGCTTTTCAAGATATATAAAGTGTATATCTTTTTAAGGTCTGTCGTGATCAGCTAAAGTCAATGTATGCACAAGACTAAATCCTGAATGCTTTCCGATGTTTACACTTGTTGTCACTTTATAATTACAAACAGTATTGCAGACTTGGCTATCAGCACACAGATGCACACATGAAACAGCACAAAGTTTTCTGGAAATTCTGACAGTTCCATACATAACCTATGGATTTGACATGACCTATGTCTGGTCTTAAAGGCTGTTATCTGAACTAACACTGGCACAGTATCCAAAGTAATTTAGCTTCAGACCATACATAGAAACATAATACATAGGATAGGTAGATGCTTTTGCCACATTGCTTTTGCTCCTGTGGCACTGATAATAAAACTGTCAGAGTGACCTTGGAGGGGTAATAACTGCTCGTTGATTTGGATTTAAAGCTTCTATAGTGTTTTTCCCACTGTGTGATATCTGTTAAAGGAAACAAATACAACAATGAAGCTTGTTTTCACAATCTCCTTTAAAAAACATTGACAAGGTGGAGCAGGGAGGGGAAGATTATAGATAATCAGAATGTTTATTAGCTGCACAGCCCCCTGTATACTCCTAGACACTTTGAATTTCCTCGTTTTAGAATCTTCATGGACGAGGGGCATTCCAAAGCTACATACCCATAAAATCCTGGTTTCTGAAGTAGCCAGCCTGACAAAGGGCAGAGTGCGGAGCCATTTCTGATGAAATTTTGTTTACTAGAGTGGGTTCAAGAAAACTGGATTTTCAACAGTGTATTTGAGTTTTAGCAAATGTCCAGATCCTTTGGATTGCATCTGTCTTCTTCTTGAGACTTAATTTCAGCTGCAAGTTCTGGATGCTTAAAGATAAACCTCTTTAAGTTATTGGTTACTTGACACTTTGGAAAATCTGTTTGTCAGTTCACAGATATTAACATAGAGTTAAAAGGGGATGCAGGACTGCTGGCTTTGACAGCTAGGGCATGCATGGCTTGTCCCCAGCCTAGTACACATCATTCCTCTGATCAGCTGGGAGACAGGTGGGTAACCCTGAACTGTGTCCATTCTAAAGGAAGTCTCAGCTGTTCTGAACTAGAAATCTTGATTTCCTACGCCATTTCAGAGGGTGAATTGTATAGTTTGTGTTCTCTTCAGTGACAATTTTTTTTAGTAGAGGATAAAGTTTTGATTGTGGAGGATGGAAGGACCTAGAGGTTTTAAAAGGAAAGGATGGGCAGTGGAAGTAACTGTAATCAGACACGCTGTGTGGGATGGGAGCAGTCTGACCACGCTTGCTGAGAGCAAGGCTCAGCATAGTGCTATTGGTTCTCATCACTAGATTATGAATTATAAGCGTCATTCTAACAATTAAGTGTGCAGATCGGGGTTCTTGGGCACATTTCAAGCCACACTATTCATGCTTGTGGCTGCACTATTTTTAAACTGTGCATTGAAAAAATGTCACAAAGGCAAGTTCTGCTTCCCCATTCCTGTTGCTACAGATTTTCTTTAATGAGGATTATTTTTTTCAGTGATGTGTACTTTCCTTCATATCTAAAAGGAGGCGTGTTTATTTTTCAGCTGATTTGCAAAACACAGTGGCTTTTATTAATTACTCGGAGTATTTCAGCTGAAATTTTACAAGTGTAAAGGGACACGTGACTCTAAAAACATGTAGAAAATACTATTCCATACATTGTGACCATATTGGTTTTTAATCTCTTGCATAAAGTTATACAAAATATAACTCTATTTCTGATTTCCACCTTGCCTCACACTGCACTCAAGAGTCAATCATAGCTGGGTTAATTAATTTGAATTAACTACAGGGATCTTTTCCACTGATTTCAGTGGAATGTCGATCATGATGGCATATAGAACAAATTGCTGCTTCTTAATTAACCCCTCTACTCTTATCTGATCCCTTCAAGTTACTCACCAGGTGTGCTAGAGAATAGGGACTGAAACCTTGCTCTTGTGTACTAATGAATGTCATCAAGAGTGGGTCATCCAGCTCTGATTGGAGTTTAGGGTTTTAATATGGAGATATTGGGGGTTTGTTTTGGCATTTTTCTTTTTGGTTGATTGGTTATATTTTTCTATGCTAGTAGAACACTGCAAGAGGAATAGAAAGAAACTTGGTCTGTAGACACAAGAACCTGCCACACAGGGGAACCCCTGGGCAGACTCACTGTGCAGGAACTTGCTTCACAATTTGTTACCCTTGTCAGGCAAGTCTGCCACCGGCTTCCACCAAGTTTTCTTTTCTTCTTTTGTTTTTTAGCAAACTGTGACATTTTATATTTGACCAGTTAGAATCTGAGGACCTAGAATAATGGTGAGCACAATTAAGTGCTGTGCAAGAGAAAACCTGAGTGGGTGTGAATGAGGAGAGGTGACCATCTTTCACTGTGATATGCAGAATGCCTTATGCAGGGGCAGAGAATCTTAGGAGTCTTTTGGAGGTGAAATTGAAGATGCAGAATGGTCTGTCTTCACAATGCTGTCTTTTGCTGTAATAAATCCCTTGTTCATTTTACCAGACCAAAAATACATTGCATGCAAAGGGGCAGTAAGATATTGATCAGACCCAGCTGTTGCCTACTGCTGTGAGTGAAATGTCTTAATTCCTGTACTCCAGGGGTTTCTGGAACATATTTTCTGCAATTACTAAGAAATTTTGGACCCTAAATGCACCATTTGCAGAACTGGCATGGGTTTAGGTCCTCATAGACCTCTTGCATGGATTTCAGGGCACACTGAGGCTGAAGGTTCCTGTGGAATTTATTGAATGCCCAGGTGTCATGGCTCTTTTGGGTGAGAATTGAGCTAGATGGCACTCTTGCAGTTTAATTCTTTTGATCCTGAAGCACTGATCTACCTACTTCAATTCTGAAACTGTTAGTTAGGCTCCTAAATTGCATGGACATGCTGAAAATACTGCCATTCTTATCTCATGATGATGGCAAAAATCCTCTTTAATATGTAGGGCTATGTACTGTAGGCTGATCACTTTCTTGTGTCATGGGGGTTGAGCCAAAGTTCCCAAGTTAATGCATAGTAAGCACAATAGCAAAGGTGCTTACTTACAGGGGAAAAAATAATCTCAAAAATGTATATTTAGCCTGCCTTGCAATAAGGAGCCACAATAAATTACTGTAGCCATTTACCTGTGTACTTTTGCATCCATTCCCTTAAAACAAATAATGAATTATTGATAACCCCATTTCAGAGAAAAAATTGATGTCATGCTCTATTGTCAATTTTCTTGTTAATTAACGGTGGATTCGAGAATGGTGTTTGAGAAACTGCTGTGTGTATGCAAAGCCATCTTCTGTATGATGCTTCCCTATGATCTAAGAGTCACCAAGTGAAATTATCCCATAACGCATCAGACTGGATGATCAAAGAAGTATCTTCCAGTCTTGATGTCATGTTCCTGGGGCTAAATTATGCATCTTCT
Source organism: Agapornis canus (assembly GCA_036873685.1). Lineage (NCBI taxonomy): Eukaryota > Metazoa > Chordata > Aves > Psittaciformes > Psittacidae > Agapornis > Agapornis canus. Next base: position 43,182 of record JBAFWW010005980.1, on the reverse strand, counting down.
TTTAGAGATAGCATTATGGAGGTACATCATTGACTAAATAAATTGACATCCTGAACGAGACAGCAATGTAGCCCAGAAAAGGATCTGAGCTCTGAGTTATCAAGCTGACAGAGACCACAGTTTCTTCATACACCAGTCTTACACACAGTGATACCACTCATGTACCTCTTATCTTAGTTTTGTGCCTGGGATGAACAAAGGCAAAGAAGTGCAGAAGGATAACTGAAGTAGGGACAATGACTTTTCTAATGAGTATACAAATCCTTTTGTGTTCTAACCAGGCTAAGTAAGCTGGCTTACAGTTTATCCAAATACACAGACTCCTAGGAACTGCCAGACTGGATGAAATCAAAAGCCAAGCTGGTTTCCAGAGTGGAAGAAGCAGCAATACCAGTAGAAGAGTTATGACCTGTGCTATAAACAGATGTTAACAGTGGTCATCTACACCCACACAGGCCTTCTGCTGGGCTGTAACTGGAGACACTTATATCCTGGAGCACAAGCTTTAATAGTTGTTTCCAAGAGTTTTCTGCTGTTGATGTAAAATTTGGATAGACTTGATATGCAGATAAATACCTAATCTGATGATTAATCACATAAAGAAAAGACTTAACATGATATGCATTCAGTGTAATTCTACTGACTCTGTAGGTTGCTAGCATGTCTAGAATAAATAAAGTGTGAGGGCAATGATGAGCCACCATGTATTGTGCATTCAAAGGGCCCCTTCCTAAAGAACATTTCAAGAAGGGAATGACAAGTATTCCTGCTCTGCTAGTGACAGTGAGTGGATATTGTTGGAAAATATATAAGGAAAAATTAACAGTGTGAACAGGGAAATGTGTATGCCTTGCACTGTAGATGATGGGTACTGTCTCATGGTTCAAGTGAACATGCGCTGTAGCTGTTTATTTCATACCACAGTGAAAAGGAAACAGTTTAACTGTTCAAAATATTGTGCTAGTTGTTTGAAAGCCAAGACAGTACGGCTTGGTGAGCTGACTCTTTTTATGCTATAGAAAGGGGCTCATTTCTTGGGAGAGCAGGGATTAGGTCAGCTCTTCAAGCTTGGAATCAATTGTATCCACACACTGGAGGAATAAGGTGGGAATGGTAGGAGATGAAAGTGCTATTTCTTACCAAACAGAGCTGAAAACTAAACAAAATATAGAACTTCTCCAAGCAAAATGTGCATCAAAGAAGTTTGAAAGCACATGTGAAAAAGTGAAAAAAAAAAAACAAACCAAAAACGCTAAAGCTTAATCCACTGTAAAAGGAACTTCTCATTGTAACTCTGCGACCAAGCATAACTTACTGCATTACCCTTGCTGTGAAGTTGGGTAAGAAGTATTTACCTTCCTAAGGAGATAGAGTGGTACCATTGGAGATTTCCAGCACGTTCTCTAGGGCAGTACTGAGGAAGAGAACATCAGCCAACTGGCAGCTCTGATCATTCCCCCCATACAGAAAATGCACACACCCTTCATGAAGCATCTTTAACTTAATCTGAAAGAAAGTAACACTTTCTTGCTATTAAAAGCTTAGTAACTATTGAAAAGACAGAAGGCCCCTCTAGGTTGATCTAAATCTGTGATTGCAACTGAAAACATAAAACAGTATTATATGTGGAAGCTTACAATTTTCATATGGCCATAAAATGTTAAGAGATCAAGATTATTAAAAACTTGAAGATATTACAGCCAAGAAGAGAGAGGCAAAACTGTTCTGGAGTTCAGGACATACATTTCAGCAGTTTCGTGCTGGATAATTCAAGTGCTAAACTAGTAAATGTTAATATAATATTAGGAAATTATAATGAAGAATATAGCTGGATACCATCTGGTATTAACTGAGTTCCCAGGGCATTTAAAATTCTGATTGCACAGTTCTTTGTAGGATTACTGGGTTGAAAAACTGTAGCGAGGAATGTCATAATTTGTCTGGTGTTAGGATTGCTGAAAAATCAGCCAATGCTGACTTTTGATGGAAAAAATATATATATATTTTTCTTTCTAAAATAAATGGCATACTTCAGGAAAAGAGTGGTCTGGGTTTGGGTTGTGGGTTAGGTTGGGGTTTTTCCCTACAAATTTTGGTCATTTTTTTTTTTTTTTTTTAATGATGGTGTTTTTAGGAAGCTGCAGCTCTGAAGCCTCAGTCTCATTCTTCTTTATAGTTTAAATTGGTCTCAAGAAGCCAGGCTGTTCTGCTGTGCTGCACCTTTTTCAGACCCTGCACTGCAATGGGTTTTCCCCTCAGGAACAGGGTCATCGAATACACCATCTGACCAGATCCATGGGGGAGAATCAGCATATGAGAAATGGAAACTGCATTTTTCAATCTGCTGTTTCCAACTCAACAGCTTTCACTTTTAAGGATGATTTCTTTTGTGTTTGTTTTTCACACTCCAAAGAAACTTTTTGCAAAGAAAAAGAAAACCTTTTTTCAGTCATAAATGCTCTTTGAGTTTAAAGAACCTAGTGAAAAGCATTGGGTTTTGTAATCATAAAAAAAAAAAATCATAAGTAGCAGTTTGGTGCCAAAGCTAAAGTCAACTGTGCTTAAGTTACACAGAAGTAACAGATAAAGAAAATATATATGGTACAAGAAACTTGTTAGGTTTTCTGCAGGCAGAATGTCAGTAGAAATAACTTCAGTGTTGGGAGCCCCATATTTATTATACCTTATTAAGATAAAATAAGTTTGTTTGGAAAAACATCTGCTAACAACGTAAAATTTAAGACAATAAAAGAGGTATCTGGTAGCCTGAGTGCAATCCTCCATCCTTGAACCTTAGTTTTGTAGAGATTTCCATCTGCAGATGTTGAAAATCTCCTTGACATTTAATTATTGTTCTTACATAATGTATGTTTCTTACCTAATCAGTAATTTTCTGTGAGTGTTTTTTGGGGAATTGCTACTTGCTTTTGATTGCTTATATTTGCCTCTCCTTTACATTGTTTTTTAATTTTCATGCTGTATCTGTTAAATCATAATCTTCACATATTTCTTGCCTACCACCAGACATGAATCTTCTGTGTTATGTCAATATTGTGTTGGCCTTTATTTACTTATGTTATTTACTGATTCATTGAATGAATCAGCTGTGAAATTAAAATTGTTGTCCAATCTTGGCCCTTTGGAATTGAGAACTTGTGATTTCACTGTTAATGTCAAGGGTTTCGCATCTTAAAATCTGACATTGGTTGACCAGAAATTGCTGATATGAAGAGAACCGTGTGTCTATGATGCAGAACAGCTCTATCTCTTTAAAGTGTAAATGGCCACTGGAGTATCAGCTGTCTTAATTAAGCCAGTATATGTGGTTCAGAAGGCTGTAAGTACTCCTGTAATCCTCTCAGCAGTTACCTTCAGGCAAAATGAAGGTGCATCTCAGCTTCACATTGTTCTGACAAAACATGAAGCTGAGATTTTTAGGATCTAGTAGTGGTTTGGAATGCCTCTCCTTTTAGGCACCTGTCTAAGTGCATCACTAGTAGGAAGTGAAATCTGGAAGGAGAGACTGAAAAAAGAAATCGTGAAAGTTTTTTTTAATGAAGTCTTTGTTCTCCTTTGTTACTCCCTGTACACAGAGATCATCTCCTGTCCTTACAGAACCTTTCTTTAGCTCTCCTAGTGTATGCTTTCAAAAAGACAGAGCAAAGGAAGCGAAGCCAGGGTATGTGCATCACTGATGGGGCAAATGTCAAGAATTTTTCTTATGGGACAACATTTATTTGAGTACAGATCTCAGGTGACCAGACTGTTCTACTTCCTCCAAGCTGTTGCTTCAAAGTCTTTCTGTTTTGTGACTCTAGCAGGAACAGCCCAACTCTCCCACTGGTTGTACTTCGTAATTTATTTCTTACACCAGTAAGAGAGTCTGCATCAGTCCAGTGCAGGCACTCAGTTATTTCCTGCCCACCCTTAGCTAGACACCCTGACTGCATATATGTTACCTGAATGTGTTATTTGCTAGCAGGCCAGATGCTGAATGACCTTCTCACTCTTGTTTCTGCTGGGTTGTTACCATCACTATGGAAATGAGGATAAGGCAGTGTGCAGGCTTTCCTGTACTGAGTCCACCTGCAAGACCCTGACTGTTCTGTCCTCAGAAGCAAGGCTCATTAGACAATTTCTCTGTGACTGCCACTCAACAGAAAGAACTTTCTGGCCATCTCTTTTGCATGGGCTTGTCTGCTATGGCAGATGTTCTCACTTTTTATCCTAGGCAGGTTCTTCTTTACAGTATAGCTTTAGAGAGAAGGGGTTACTCAACTATTTGATAAATTTCAATATTTGTTTTAAATCCACTTAACTTAATGCTAGGGTTTTTTCTGAAACACTGGCTTTCAAAGGCACTTTTCTGTATTGCTTGTGGTTTTTTCTGTACCTTTTACTGGAGCTAAAGTGTCTGTGATTCCATATTCCTTCATTCCTTCTCCCCTGGTCCCTCCCCGATCCTAATGCTTCTGCGTTCCTACAGAGGAGTGATAAATGTTCCAGAGTGGAGTTTGATGAGGTCAAGTGTTACTGTCTGCTGTAAATCCTTCCTGCTTGTTGGTTCAGAAGCAGTTTCTGGCCTTGGACTTTTATAGCTCTCCCAGAGGAGGAGGGACAGGACACTGTCAGCACACCAGAGTGATTTACAGAAGAGTTTTATTTGAAAGCTTCATGCACCTAGGGAAACTCCTCCAACCTGCAGGAACAGAAAGAATTCTTCTAATCAGCTCTTTGTTCCTATAGCTAGAGCTCTCCCACTTACATAGCATAGGCCTGCCTGTTACTCATGGGTCATAAAGTTAAGCAGCACATCAGGATTAGATGATCTCTTAACACAGACAACTGAAATACAGACGTAGATATATGGAGGTACTTTCTGTGTTAACAATTGTGGCTGTGTCTTCTTGAATCAGCAATATATTTACTTTGATTGACATCCAAGCACAAGCAAGGTTAATGTGCCTTACATTTTTGGTACTGTATGTGATAGCCCAGTATATGGTGCAAACAAAGTGTTTGAAGACCATCAATCTCTAAATCCAGGGTAGCTGGTATCTACCTAAAGCTCTTCTCTCCTTGTGTTGATTCTAGAATGAGTGCCAAAAGATCAAGGTATGGCTCTGTGGGAATGGCAAAGGATGGTTACACAAACTTATTTCCAAGATGGAAGTGTATTGCAAGGGAAAATGTTTATCTAAACCCCAGTAAAATTAGTGTTGCCATTAGTACTGTATATAGTCAATGCATCTTATTCTCCCCAGATACCATCATCATCAAATATGTCAAAAATTTATATATTTAGTTAGACAATGCTTCAGGAAATGAAACCCATACATTAGTGGGTAGGGCATAAATTTCTTCCCTGTGCAGAAATTTTCTGATTCTCTTCTTAGACTTAAGTAAAAAATATTTTTAGTGGTCTTTTTTTTTTTTTTTTAGTGAGAACTGACCATATAAAGAATGCTTGCTCAGAAACAGTTTTGTTCTGAAAATAACCAATATAAACAGACCAAATTTATGGTGCCACAGCAGAAGAGCTCTTAAAAATGCAGCATTTCTCTCCATTCTCATGCATTTTAGCTCTGGCTTTATTAATACCATTTGGGTAAAATCAAGACTCTTCTGGCTAGCTTTCTGTGTTTTGTGATATCCTTAATATTCAAGGAGGGGATTCATTAGAAGATTGACATAAAAAAATGATTGTTTATTGGGGTTGCTGGAAGGTGTTGATGTCTTCCACCTTCTCTTTCTTGTCTCTTTAAACCTGCTGGATCATACAAAGGAACATGAGTAAAAGAATTTGCCTCCAGAACTTTTCATTATTAATGATGCTCTATGACTAAATTGGAAATCTGCTACTGTACCCCAAGGGGGTGATTAATTTAGCAGACTAGGAGTTTTGATTAAAAGGGAATGAAATGTCTGACACATAGTCTATTTATCAGTTATTATGATATTAAAACACTCTAATCATTGCAGTGCCTAAATTAAGGCTTTACAGCCTAAATGTCACTTCATAGTGCTCTTTTATATCTGGCTGTGTGATACAAGTTTATTGTCAATGAGCACATGAGAATATGAGCATATGTACCGGTCTTTGATAAAAACAAAGCAGTTTGGTAAAAGCTTTGCTTTTTGCCCCTTTCCCATTTAAAGAGGAGATGAGGGAAGATTTTAAGATCTGTACGAGCAACGCATGCAGGACAAGATGCAACTATCCATGATGTCCCCAGGAGTGTTGACACAAACTTTGTCAAAACTGGACTGAGCCTAAAGGACACAGAAAAAATACCTTGGCATCCTAAGGATCTAAGTTGAAACTAGCTCCTTATAGAAACCAGGTGTGTTCTGAGATGATGCATTCTCTGAGAGGTGAAATCATAACAATTCCATGTCCTTAAATTAAACATCAGGGTAGAAATTAGCAGCAATCAATCAGGAAAGGAAATCAACAGTTCATGCCAAGAGTGTCATTCAAGCAGGCTGCAGGGAAGCAGGAAATGAGAGCAAAAGGTAATGCATTTCTGTAAAATGCTTAAGAAATCACTATAGGTCACAGTATTGATGTAGCAGGCCTACTGTAAGCTTCAGAGAGGGAAGAGGAAGAGTCAAGGAGCACTGTAACTCTGAGGAGCACAGTGTCCATGAAAAACAGAGTCAAGTACTGGTGAGGGAGTGAAGGCATAGAATAGAATAAAATCAGATCAGTAAAACAGTCATGTCAGCAACTCAGATACCAGTTTTAGGCCTCAATAGGAAAAATGTTACATTATGACTAAATCATTCATTTACTGACCAGAACAGTGACAGTGACAGTGACTGCAAGACAACAGATTGCTTTTGAGGGCAGCAAACACAATAAAGATGAACAATTCCTGTGACCCCTATGTAGCCTGGCTAAATGTCATACCAGGGTATAGTGTTGAGTCTAATCTTGAGACACCATCAAGGACCGTTTTATGGAGAGGCCAGTCAAGGAAGCCACAAGAGTGGAAGCAGCTCCTGAAAGCCAGGCCGGTGGACTGCATGTCAGTCATAATATTAGTGTCAAAGGCCCACTCTGCCATAGGGGGCACAATGCATTTAAACTAAACATTCTTGCAGAAGCAACAAAAGCTAAAACATCCTCTGCCGTCATACTTAATTTCAAACAGGAGAAGCTAGAAGAGGCTGAAAGAGTTAAATCATAGCAAGTAACATAAAGAATATTTAAAGACACAGTAATGGAATCCCAAGGCAAAAGCATCCCATTTATATACATATATATATAAAATAAATAAATCTCCTTGAGAAAAAAACAGAAGAAAGCTGAGATACCTAAGCAAGGAGTAAAGCATATTACTAAAAGCAAGAAGGCATCTTTTAAATAGCTTAGGTCTGACATGTCAGAAAAGTAGAAAGGCTCATAAAACCTGGCATGTCATAAGGAAAAAATGTGATAAGGAAGGCCAGTTAGAGAAACTAGAGAAACCACAGAAAAAACCCTAATTAAGTCCTGTGTCAACCACAGCAAGCAGGAATCTTGCTGGAGCCTGTAGGACAGTAAACAATAAATACAACAGGAGTGCTCAGAAAAATGAAATGTTTTGTGATTTTATTGTGGAGGAGCATGGGGAATTTCCCACAGTGGAATGACTCACATGGCTGAGTAGGGATCAAATAGGTCAAGTAATAACTATAGCATCCCTTACCTTGTGTTCTGGTACCAGAAGGACCAGCATAACACCATTTTTTTGTAACTGTTTCCTGAGAGAATACCATAGCTTCATAGTAGTAAACCTGATCATCTACAATAAATATGCTGATAGAAGTTATAATAATAACAGAATAATAACTGAATGAGTGGGAGCATCAATAAATATCAGTCAGCCAGGGGGTTGCAATGAAAATAATGATCTAGTAATCTGTAGGGTGGTACTGGAGGAATTAGTGTGTTGATGGGTCAGCTCTCCTACTCCTTTCCTCAGGTTAGGCACAGATCCAGGAGTTGTGTTTGCTTTCACCTCCAAAGTGTCCTGCGCTGCATAGATATGCCTCCCAGTCTAAAGACAGGACATAAGTGAGTAACTTGTTACTCACAAAAAAGACCCAGAAATCTAACAACTGCAGTTGGAGCTGCCTGGAGATTAGGATATGTTTTTAAAAATATCAGGATGTGAAATAGAAGAGAGAATCTTCAGGGGATAAAAATAGATGTTTAAAGATATATTATGAGACAGAACAGGACTTGGCAAACAACTCTTGAAAAGATGTGAAGGAACAAGGGGAATGTGCCCTCTGAATTAGTAGCAGATGTGGGAAAAGGAAGTCTCATCAGTCTCCATTTTCTGGATTAATTCTTCCCTTAGCAAACCCCCAAGAAGGTCAGTGGGAAAAAGAGATCTTCAGCAGAGCCTTTGTTTGTAAATAGAAAACTGTCAGAAGGTAGACACCTCCTTAAAAAAGAAGTGTAAACCAAACCCCAGAAAACCATCCAGCACAAGTCGAATGTGCAGTGTTTGCCTCCCTCCTGCAAGTGCAGGCTAGCTTGCTGCCTGTGCTGAAGCTGCTTCAGGTGAAGATGCATGAGAGGCTGCCTGGACATCCTGCTCCCTCCCTCCATGTCTCCTGGGTATGTGGCAGCTGCTTGCTGCTGCATGAGAATAACGAGGACATTGCTCTGTATGTGACACTACCTCAGTAGGGTCTTAAGGAAAGCTCTCTACAGCTATTCTCCAGAGTCCTGCAATAATCTGCAGCCTGAGTAGGCATCTCTGGTGGGCTCAGCACTTTTCTCTCTTTTATTTGCCTGTTGAGGAAAAATACTGCTATTACCTCCATGGTTCCTTTTGCAATGATGGGAAGCAATAATGTACCAAAACAAGCTGCTAATGTTCCCTGCCAGGATCAGCAGGGCAGTTATGCAGGGAGAGTAGCTTTACATCACTCAGTCCTGCTTAATTATACCAAATCCAAAGTACATCACTGGATTGTGTCCCACAGAGGATTCCTGGTGGGAATATTGCCAGCCCAGAAGCCAATAATTGTGAATGATCTGCATGTGCTCTCAGTTGCTGGTGGGGCAGCATAAAATGTGACCATACCTGGGATCCTTGACCCTCTGCTGCAGACTCTATAGGGGAATTTAGATGGTGGTGTCTCAACCATTGCACTTGCTGCCTTAATAGTAACTTAAACCAGCAGGAATCATGATGTCTCTGAACACAGGAGGCTGGATCTTTTTCTCTGTATGTAGCACAGAAGTTCCCAAGTGTGAATCCTTGGTTTGTAGTCTCCTGGAAATCTGATCAGAGGATTGGGATGGTACCTGATGGAGGCCTGGGGTTAACCAACACAGGGAAGTATTTCTGCATTTCTGTGAGAACATTGAGTTTTGTGTGATCTTTTTCAATATCTTTAATCCATTGTTCTGGATGTTGTTTTAGTAACCCGGAGCTTGCCAAGGTGGAAATTGTTAGAGAGAAAACACCTGTCCATGAGTTAGTGGTAGAAATACTGCTAGGCTTTTATCTACTTCCCTGCTTTGATTTCCCTAGAGCTTACCTGAGCTGTCTGTTGTCTGAAGGACATTTTTATACCTGTGCCAATAAGTGGTGGAGTGCTTATGAAGGGCATAGCACAGTGGCAGTTTGTGAGGGACGCAGTAAAAGGCTTTAACACCACTGTACATGGCAAACCCAATTTTCAGCAGTATATGTCAGTGTGGCAAGTCTTCTTGTTCCCAGTCAGCATGCTACAGGGTAATTGAGAATACAGCTTATTGCAGGCTTTTGTTTCTCTTCCAAGATTCATTCCTTTTCATCCCTTTCTGTGCTGAGTATAATAAACAGAACAGGAGCTGAAGGCAGTTTGGCTGGGGAAACAAGATTCAATAATTAAAAAAAAAACAACCCTGCAGAAAAACTAAACAAATCAAAACAAAAAAGCTGGTCGTAAAGAGACAGAGTGACACATTTGTTGACAGAGAGAGAGGGAAAGGAGAAGGAAGAGAAACATCTGAGCTGATTCTCCTGCCCTTCTCAACCAGCCTGAATGGAGGTTGTGAATGACAAAATACAGAGATCTCACTAATTCCTACTCAGGCAGGATGTGCTTTTCCTGCGCCTTGTTACTATCATTTTTGTTAAAGTCAGAATGGCTGACAGCAGAGGGTTCCTTGGTAGCCCTTCTCACAAAGAGTGAGGACACCAGCTAGGTAGGAGCTTCCTGAGTGAGGTGAATGCTCTGGGCTTGGGTGTTTTTATGAAAATGAATAATGGCATTTGGCCCTTAATACCTTAAGCAGCCTGGAGTGTGATGGAGAAAAAAGAAAGCAAGGAAATGAAAGAAAATTTCTGCTTTCTTTGTGTGATTAAATCTTTTCTGTACATAAAAATGCAGATTTATGAGATCTTAAAAATGCTACACTTGTATCAGTTCCTTCCTTAGAGTTGAGCGTGAAGACTCTAACAACTGCCAGGTACTCTTGACATGGGGAGGATCATGATTTGGATTTAATCCAAACACTAACTATTACAGATGAGCCTGAGGCACTGCTACATGAACAAATTATCTTGTGTTTCCTTATAGTGATATTCTTGTATTTCCTTTTGTGGATACATTTTTCCTTTTCTAAACAAAAAAGTGGCACAGTTGAACCTCAGGGATGATATGATATGCTATGGTAGTTCCTATGTTTCCATGTTCTACCTGGAATACTGCAGCTACCTAATACAGATCAGGCTACCTGGAAAGGGTTGAATAGTGTTTGGTGTCAGGCTAGGGAACCTGGGTCTCTTCCTCAAAACCTGCTGGCAGTTTCCCATGGGCACCTGGACAGTGCAGCAGAAATGAGTATAATTCAGACTCAAAGTGCTGAAGGGGTCCTGCCAGGCAAGTCGGTTGTGATAATCAGCTGCCTGTGACCTCATTAAAACAGCCTGATTGGGGCTTCTAATCATATAAATAAAGTATTAAATCATAGCATTAACCTTCTACAGGGAAACCTGCCCTGGCAACACTGACAGAATTAGATCTATTAATTATTTACAGGGTCATTTGATAGAAATGTATATAGATGGCATATTATGAGCACTTGAAGAAATAAGTTAACCATAAATTATTGCTCTGATAAGAATCCTTTAATATTTTCCTCTTAATGTCCTGAATTAAAAGCCACCTTGCTTTTATCTCTGTAAGACAGTAGCATCACACATTATTTATCATAGGTAGATCAACCAGAAATACTATGCCCCAACATCAAGGATTTTTGATGCTTCTTTTTGGCACTCCTTTTGGCTCTTGAAGCTCCTTATTTTGTTAGAAAATAAGAGTTTCCATAGCTAAATTCAGGGCTACAAGGCTTGGAGCTTCCTTGATGACCAAGGTATTCAGAGGACCTGAGCATACTGCCTTGCCACCACTGGACTAGAAGTCAATGCACAGGAAATCTGTCTTGCCAGTGCTGCAGGGCATTAGGATGCTTTCTGAAGAGGCTCTCTGCTGTTACCTATGCAGGTATTGAATTGCATTAAATGCCTTGTAGATTTTCCTTTCCATCTCAGAATTGCTTGGGGAAAATGCTCTTGAATCAGATGGGATGATGAGTTCATTGTTTTACTGATTCTACTGGGTTTGCAGGAGTGACAATGGTACTAGATAAGCTTGTTTGCTGACCAGAATTTGAATGTGTATCTGCAGATAGCACACAAAAGACTTGGGCATGTGGAGTGGAGGAGGGTAGGGAAACTGGAGGGAAATCTGTCATTATTTATGGAAATATCCAGCATTCACAGAGCCATCTGCTGTAAATGATTCAAGTCTGAGAAGTGTTATAAAATAAGAAAGCATCATGTAAAAAGAAGGGGGGAACAAATCCAAACAAAAAAGCCCTTAAATTTGCATCACTCAGAAATCTGAACCAGTGAATATATAACCTCAGAATCTCTCTTTTTAAAGAGGCTTTGTTAAATTTTCTGCCAGATTGAGAGATAAAGATAGATGATATTTCTCAGGTTCCTTTCCTCACCCTTCTTGGAACAATTAATTCCATTTGTTCATTTCCAGCCCTTTAATTATTGATCATGTCTTTTACTTTTCTCTTTCTTACTGTTTCAGGCTGTAAGGCAAGGGAGGGAGCTAGAAAAAAGGTGTTTAGGAGACTGCTTAGACTGTGAAGCATTGAGGAAGTCTTTACTGCAACTACTATTTTCTCTCTGATAATGAGGTGTCAATTTTGTTGTCAGAATTTTATCAATATGAAGAAATTTTATTAATAATAAGGGTGAAGCTTTCATAGCACTTCTCTGGAGGAAATATCAGGCAGAGACTGGCCTGCTGACCCCCCAGGTTGGTCAGATACTTCATGTATTGATTCACAGTGACAGTAGACGGATACTGGGGAAACTGGGGGAAAAAAGAAGAGTGAATGATTTGCACAGCCACACAGCAACCTAATGACAAATTTGGAAATAGATTTTATCTTTCTTATTTCTGTGGGAGCAGAGACCTGTTCCAAGTCCTTCCCTTGGATGCAGCTGGGAATCTCTTTGAAATGCTTTCTGTCTTTCCTTCTTCTGTGTATTTTGGTACAGTTTCAGTGGCACAGCGTATTACTAGCAGGCACTGTGGTGTGACTGGGTATATTTGTCTTACTATAGTTCTATTTTTCTCTATCACCTTCTTCTCTGTCTACCCATCACTCCTTACTGAAAAAAAGAAAGCTGACTTAGCAGAACAGGCACATGTTAGAGCAGAAATTAATTTTCAGCCTTACTCCTTCTCGTATGGTGTTTCAGTCCAGAACTATGCATTTTAAAATCTTACTATTTCATTGGCTTTTACAAATACTTCCTTGCTTCTAATTTGCTCATTCACATTGGGTTGTCTTGGCACCCTGCAATGCTCCTGCCCTCTCGGCAGGGCTGCCTTTCTTATTCCAGTACTCCATCTTCATGCCTTAAAAAATGCATCTCCAGCCCAGTAAAACACGTAAGGATGTGCTTAAGCATCACTAATTTTGGTTGATGCAGTTAAGTGTATTCTTATGTGCTTGCTCTTTGCCCCTTTCTTCCTATTTTGAGTAAACACCTTTCTCTCTGAGAAAGCCAACAGAGCAGATGCATGTGCAGATGCACACCCATTGCTTCTTTCTCAACATAGCCATTCCCATTCTCTTGGGACATGAGATTTGTGATTTCCTGGGGCCAAGCCTTTACAAATGCAATACTAGAGTATAATCATAGAAAAAAAGGATGGAAAGGCACTTTGAGAGATCTAGTGTCTTCTTGTTCTTCAAGGCAATATCAGCTCTACCTTTTTCTTGTCCAGCATGTTTGTCTAGCCTTGACAAATGAACCATAGTATAAGTACAGCAATTATTCTCTGATGTTCAGAACATGTCTAATCTCAGTCTCTCTCAGTCATGACTACTTGATCTGTTCGCTATGCATATAGGGAATAAACTCTGCTATTTGTTTCTGTCTTTTACAACTTACAAATTGTTATTTGGTCAGCTCTGTGTCTTCTCTTCTGAAGACTTGTTTCAATTCTTAAGGAGCTTGTTCTTAGCTCAATGGTAATGCTCTCAGAGGCAGGTTTCACATTGTTGAAGAAAGATGGTTGAGCTCCTGCTTCAGGAGACAGTAGGTTTTTCCCCATTATCTCCTTAGCTCTAAAAACAATTTCTTCCTTTTGTGTAGAAATTGTTAGTCTTTAGCTGTGGGGTTGTTTTTTTTTTTCCCTACATCAAAGAAAAACTGAAGCAATAGCATCTGGCTATGGATTACAATGCTATGTCACCATAAGGTTTGGACAGGTCATTTGTTCCTTTGTTTAATTATATAGGACTTGTTTCAGCCACACTCATGCTGAGCAGCACCTCATTCAGCCAGCAGCCCCTCTGTAATCAATATGTCTGCAGGGGAAGAAATACTGTGTGCCAGGTAAGGGAACTTTTGCTTCCCACTGCAGACACTCTTTTCTCTCAGCTTCACCAAAAGTCATGTTTAGGCCAGTAATGAAAAGCTGATTGCACAAAGACATCTGTGAAGTACACAGTCGTGCTGTCTGCAATGTGCTGTAGAACAGTCTTTTGTTTGCTTGGGACACAAGACCCATTGCAAAAAGCAATATTTGCAGCTAATCACCACAGTGATTTGAATTTGCATTTAGCCATTGTGCTAATAGAGGCAGCTGGAAAAAGAGAAAAACCCAACAAATCAGCACAAATAACCCAGCCTTAAGAACTGTCACTTTTCAGCACCAGGAGCTGCTGGAAGTAATGCTGATGCCTCCAACACGAGAAATATTTTAATGTGAAATGATATATATGAGGCCAAAGAGGAGCACATTTTGTCTTGTTTGCTTAGACTCCAGAACAGATCTCAGAGTCTCTGGATGTAATGATTGCTTAGGCAAGTCAAACACTGTATATCACCTGCTGAGCATCTGATTCATTGACTGAGTGGACTGAAGCCAATTTAACCAGCTGGAATTTGTAATATTGACTTCAATGGTGTGATGCTGATCTATACCACCAGAAGGATTTGGCCTAGAGACAAAGGGAGGTAGTGTTTCCTTTGGGTGACATCTTTTCTGCAAACCAAGATGGACAGCATTTGTTTTGTGCAGTCTGGTTGCCCTAGAAGTGGCGTGTGTTGCTCATGCAATACCACAAGGTTTTGTCATACTGTGGATCTTTTGGACCAGGGTTGGTAATCAGGGACAACAGCCCCTTTCTCCTGTTTTTTTCCTTCTACTTTGCAGCTGGTATCATCTTACAGCAATTCTCTGGGATTCTGAGTGCACTGACTCCAGTTGGGCAGATTTCTGTGGGTGCCTTTGCTGCTCTGTAGCATTATTCTGGGAGAAGGGAGGAGGCTTAAGCTGGCTCTGGTTTTCCCTTTCCTCCCTCCACTAAGGAGGAGACGGACCAGGCATGTTTCCCTTGCTCTGCAGAGAGGCCCAGCAGAGCCAAGCATAATGGCACATAATCATGGACATCAGCAGATGACAGGCAAGGCAAGACCTAGGTCTGCTAATGCTGTGACAGCCCTGGTGCTCAATACTCTGGATGTTAAAGTTTCAAACTACAGAGCTGTTGCTCATCATTATTTTCTAGCTAAGTGACTTCATTTCACTAAATCTTTACAGCTTTCCATATCTCTATAACCAAGTAATCAGAGGGACAAAAGGCTAAGCAGAATTTATTACTGCTCTTTATTATTATCACCTCTTTTGTTTTCTTTTTAAAATTTATTAACTGCTACTCAATTAATTCATCAGAAGTCTGAAAAAGCTAATATGGATGCATATATTTCCATAGGCATTGGCTCATTCCTATACTGGATGTCAATAATACCTGATCTCTGCAAATGGGACTGGCCTTGTGGCACCCTGCTGCCTGATCTAATTAACATTGTAACTCCAGTTCATCCTGGGTAGGAATGGCATTTGGGTTTTGCATAAGTGTAAGGCTAAGGTCAGGCTTACTAGAAACAGGGATCTGAAGTCCAGCATCTTGAAAGCTGAATTCTGAAATGCCAACCTCCACTCCCAGGAGCCCAGGTAAAGGAAAGCCATGCAAGAGGCTGGCTTTTTACACAGAAGAGAGCGCAGGAGAATCTGCAGTGCACTGACCTGCCCTAGCAACTGTTTGCAGAGGCAGAAGAGGCTTAAGAACTTGAACACTAGGTCCCTCTTTCATTACCTTTGATCCTTCTAGTGCCATTGCTCCTCCCATGTCAGACAGTGCCAGACTGCCCACTGCAGAGCACTGTTTCACATTCTGGGATTTCTAGGGAAGCATCAGGCCCTTGGTGACTTGTGGAAGTGATGTTTATTGGGTAAGTCCATGGGGCTAGGACCAAGTGTGTTGTTACCTTATCATCTCCTCTGGGCAGGAAGATTCTCCTTTTCTTGGGGAAGATGTTTTGATTCAGGCCTGGCTGAGATATTGTGTTTTCCAAAGCATGCCTTGGCCAGGCAAGGCTTGCTTTAAGTTTTGTTGTTTCTAGCATTATTAGCACACAGCTTGTTTCCAAAGATAATGATGTGGAAAAACAATAGCATCTTGCCAGACTTCTTCAGTATACTGGTTTGCAGGTTGTGCTATCTTATCAGTGTCCTGCTATGCACACTGGAACGGTTTGTAAACTCTGTCATGTGAGCTACAAAGGGAATGAAAATACTGAAATAAATCCCTTCCTCCCCTGCCAAATAGACCTACATTCTATTGGTACTTTTCCTTTCCTATCTTTGTGCTGTATTGTAGGGATCTTGTTTAGCATTTAAAAAGCTGTTGCTGCACTCTGTTATCAAAGACATATTTGTGAAAACATGCATATGAAAGGATTTGTAATTGAAGTACAGCTTTGATATATTTAATAGGATGTAAAACTGCCATCGCTTTTTAATAGGAGATGCTTTATGTGCATTAGAATATAATAATGTCTTTCCACTGAGCTCTACCCATTAGCAGACTTTTTCTCCCTTTCTTTTAGTTAATCTTAAAACTTTAATGCAATCTAAACACATTAACATCTTTTTTTCTCCCCTTTCTGTACTAGAGAGTGCTTTGATTTGAACTTTGTTCCAAATAAGAGATAGTTATAAACATGGTATCAATGTACAGTGCCCCAGCACTGCCTGACAGATGGTCCATAAATTGGCACATCTCCTTGTCTCAGAAATGTTAACTATAATATGAGCATGGCTATATGTGGGAGCAAGTGAGAGCACGCGTGAGAGTAACCTTGTGAACAATGAATAGCTATAAGGGTGTGCTTTGCTATATTCCCATGTCTCAAATGTAATCAAATACCAGAGCAGCAGAAAGAGAAAATGACAGTCAAAACAAAAATAATAGTAATGGTCTCTTTCATAGCTATTGCCATGTTTCAATCTCAGGGTTCTTCACCACTGTTACTGTTCAGGGGATAAGGTTGTAAGCTGGTGAAAGAAAAGTAAAGTATGCTAAACCTGGTGGTTTGGGGTACTTGCGGTTTGGTATCTCATCTTACACAGAGCTGTTTTCTATTCCTTTTAGAAATCAGGATCATGTACTATTTTAGAAGATGTCTAATCAGAATTAGTTGCTGTGGAAAATCCTGGATGTCTCCAGACCTTGTCAGAGGAACCCAGGTAGGAGGGGGATTTCTAGTCTATTGTCCCACCAGCATCCAGCAGTACATGTTAATCATGATATTCACAAAATGCCCAAGATACTGTTACTTCATTAAAAAATTGAGATCATTCAAAAATGAAAATATTAGCTTAATGGGATTCAGACACACTGCTGTACTGGGCAAGGTCAAATTTCTATCGTGGCTGTGTAAGTGTAGTTACTGCTTTATCTGAGAATATCATTTGATTTGTTCATTCACTAGTGTCTTTTAAACATGAAAATGTGCTATTGATTTACAGAAGCTAGATAGCTGTGAGCTGCAAATGAAGTCCTTTCCCAAGTAACTTCTTCAGCTACTACCCACTGCATGTGTTCATCACATTTTAGCAGCAAGAGCTGAGCACTGGCCTGGCACACCTGTGAGGAGACATGTTGCAAAGGCCCTACTTTGGTTACCATAGGGATGCTGCAGTCATCCAATTCTGTTTGTAGGAGGGGGTCACAAAGTTTGGAGTCTTTGTTTCCCAATGAGTTTTTGGAAGATTGGCCTTACCTCTGACAAAATAACTGTGAGAATGTAAGTGTCATCCCTCAAATGACTCAGCCTGAGCTTTACTTGGTATAGACAGATTCCCATCTTGGGACTATAGTTGCCCAGTGCTGCAGCTTCTGCTATGTCTACTGCTTTTCTTCAGCAGTGTTTTCAACCTCTGGATCCTCTAGCTTACACTGGAACACACAAATAGTCATGTCAGCAAAGGGACACATTTATTCAAATGATACTGGTATCTGAAAGACCTCTAAAGATGTGTATATAAATATTTGAATGTCAGGCTGTATCATACCCATATAAATTGGTGTTTCATGAACAGGCAGACAGAAAGCTCTATTTCATATAGAGAATAACAATACATTCACTTTGTTAAGAGAGGTAGTGCAATTCATTCAATTTGCATTTGGGTATTGACATTGTTCAAGTAAGCAGTGTGTGTTTGGGTGCATATTGCAAGAATCATACAAGGCAGTTTCAATGTTTTCTAAAATTGGTTCTCTTGCAGCTGTAAATCCAGCTCCTGTCTCTTCCAGCATTTGAATTCTAAAAAAGCCAGGTGTATTCATTAAGTGTACAGCACATGGAAAATCATAGCCTTTTCTTGGTGATGAAGCTGGTCTGAAATTTGGACTGATGTAAACTAAGCAAATTGTGTAGGGACAAAAGTGTCCACAGAGTAAACAGGTTTGGGCTGCTCTGGCTGGTTGAGCCTGTTTGATGTTTCCTGAAGGAGCAACTTAGGGTAGTGTCTCCCCCCAGCACCCACTGCTGCTCTTAAAGACCATGTCTTTGAGGCTTCAAGGCTCACATAGGCTCTAAAGTTTGCTATTTTTACAAGTGCCATGGTGCTGGAGCTGAGTTTATGAGCAGCCACTGGTCCCCAAATGTGTCTCTTTTACCTAGTTTGAGGGTGGTGCTGACAAGGTGAAAGAAATTCAGCTTCTCACCCAGGCAGCAGAGAGAAGATGGTTCTCCAGCCACTGTGTGCTGAGGTTCCTGGGGATAAGTTTTAGGCTGTGTGCAAGTCCAGGCCCTCTCCATGTCTTTCTACTGATGCTTCTGTGATGCGGCATGTCTTATAAATACAGCAAAACACGTTATCATCAGAAACCTGCCCACAGGGGTAGAAATCTGTCCCTAGCATGTGCCAGTAACAAAGGGGCCAGGCAGCAGGTTGGGTTGGGTTTTGGGAAAAGTCAGTTACTCTTCGTGTGCACAATGGAAACAGGGGTCTCTTGGAAACTGGGGCACTTATCAAGGTCATTAAATGGAAACTGTGGGTCACTCATAGGAAATGGGGTGCTGTGCATAGTGCCTAGAAAGTAATGAGAGCCAGGTAATGGCACCCAGACAATTACAATCTTAAGTTAGCATCATCTAAAATGGAAAAAACAACACTCTAAAAGGCTATAACACTGATTCTGTAGAACATTAAACTCTTACTTTATGCTGATGATATCCTACTGTTAATTAAGGACTTGCATGCTTCCCCTCCTGCTTATAATGAATATTGCTCTCTGAGTACAAAGTTATCATTGCACAAAATTAATGACTGTGAGACTACAGCGATGCAGCTTTCTGGAGTTTGCCCTTCAGCCCTGCTCAACTCATGGAATCTTAAGTGGGCACCCAAAAATATAGTATAGATACTTAGGGGCTGATATTAACAAAGCTTCAGACAATGTAATTAAAAATCATTTAAATCCAATTATTAAGCAGGTAGGAATAGATTTGAAGGAATACCCAGAGCTAAATAAAAGCAAATGTGCATGATTCAGTAGGCCGGATTCTGCCCTCATTTACCTCCCCATCAGGTTGTTAAAGCAGAGATTAAGGATGTCATGTAAGTCAGCACTCTTGAAGTCATTGTCAGAAATTCTCTCATGACAATATTTCCCACTGACAACAACAGCTGTGTGTGTGTTGAGGTTACTTTGAACATAAGTGTAAATAAATAGCTATAAATACAATAAAATTTCTAATGATTACTGATAATTATATTCCAAATGCACACCTAAAAAAAAAAAAAAAAGACATACAGATGGGAATACTTCACCTACTACTAAAACTCAGCCGTTGTTTTTAGGATACATAGGTAGATCACACAAGTACTACATTCATCACTACAGAATTTAACAAAGCCTAATCTGTATTCATGTTTCTCTACAGCCCAGGCTTCTAATGTTATAAGTAGCAAGCTTGCTTATAAGTCACTGCAAAATTTCCTAAATAGCTACATTTTAGGTGGCAGAAATCTCAAAATGTGAGAATGAATTAAAGATGCCACATTTGAAAAGTACTAATAGCTCTCAGGATAAGAAATGTTAATAT
This sequence comes from Agapornis canus, assembly GCA_036873685.1. Lineage (NCBI taxonomy): Eukaryota > Metazoa > Chordata > Aves > Psittaciformes > Psittacidae > Agapornis > Agapornis canus. The sequence goes on along the minus strand of JBAFWW010005980.1, from coordinate 23,191 downwards.
TCCCCCTCAATGTAATATAATTGGCCCAATTCCATTCACCAAAATAATATTTTTATGGGGGTTTTATTCCTAAAAGGGATAATTTTGAATGAAAGTGGCTGCATTTTAGGTAATCTTGTCTTTTTTCCACTGCCTCCATAAACTAACATTGTTGTTAAGCATAAGTTACATTTCAGCAGTGGCTTCAATGGAAATATCTCCCTGGAAAGCACATTAAATCCTTTGTGATGAAAGGAATTATATAAAAATAAATCGATTATTTTTGGAGTGGCTTGAAAAATTAAATCATGACAGACAATCTTATTCAAACACTTTTCTAAACTGCATGGGTTTTGGCCATTCAAAATGTTCTGTGGAATTAATTTTATCTCTGGGAAAAGGCAGACAAGATTCATTCCAACAAATGTGTTCAGATTTTTCCAGTCTATTGTGGGATTAGCCAGGTGGGGCAAGACAGCAGAAACAATTTTGCTGGGGAAATGGTCAATGCTGTTGTGCATGATATCCACCTACTAAAGCAGAAAACCCATACGTGTTAGGCAAAGCAGTGATACATACTTACAATAAGATGGAGAGCTGCAAATAAAAAGGTGTCAATGAAAGACACTCTAGGCAGCAACAGGAAAAAAAATGAGAAGCTATTGCTTGTATGAAAGCATGATCCATACAGTGCATTAATGTCTATGAAGAGGGTATCATCCTGCTAGAAAACAGCTTTCATAACAGCTCTACAACAAATACATGGAAGATAACAATCTTTGCAGAAAATGCTCAGCAAATGGGAGATCCTCTTCAAAACTGCAGCCTGAGAGGTGTGCTTTTCTCCTTCCCAGATACCCATATTCACTGAGTTATATTCTTAGCAAACTTCCGCATGGGAATTGGCCAGCTTTCTGCACATATATTCAGGCTACACTGACTGTGCTCCCAGAGTTAAAATCACGAGCACATCTAAATTGAGAGAGACACCTACAATAATCAAAGATCTCGTTAAGACATTAATGTTATTAAGGATTATGGGACAACTTAAAAAGCCTGGAGGGCGTTGTACCCACTCTTTCTGATCCATGTTTGTTCGTAATAAACACAAGGTCCTCTCATAGATCATTTATTAAAGTAATAAAGAAAAGAAGCAGGAATGAATAGAGGCAAGTTTGTGCTGGAGTTCCTTCAGAGTTGATTTGAGGAGAACTGGTTCAGCTTATTGTTATGAGGTTGCACACAAAGTAAGAGTCTGCTTATGTTCCTAAATTATTTAAGGATTTTTTTAAAAAAATAACAGTAAATAGTTGTAGAAAATCACAAATTAAGGCCAGGGTCAATAAATGCAAAGAAAAGAGTATAGAAAAAAAAATGTAATAGTGACCATACATGCTCAGTGGTATGCTCTATATCAGTTAAACTTCCTTAAGAGAATGACACACCAGTGTTGGTCTAAGAATCAGTAAACAGAAGGAAACAAAAAACAAAACTGGAGACATCACTGTTTTGTTGCATAAATCTAACATGTATTGGCACCCTAAATAATAGCTGCAGTTCTGGTCCTGGTCTCAGCAAGGATCCAAGAATAATGGGAAAGGGTTTGGAGATGGATTATAAGATCAATCAAAGGAATAGGCAGCTTCCTATCCAGGAGGGATGATACACTAGGTTTCAGTACTGTACTTAAGAGATGACTGAGGGGTTATGAAGGAAAAGGTCTCATCTAGTAGGGTAATAAAATGGTTACTATTGGTATCTCTCAGAAACACAATAATCAGAGGTTATCACATTCAGTGTTCAGCATGCAGATTTGAAGTGGACAGTCCAGTATTTCTACACACACTGCATAATTAAACAAAGAACTACTTGCCACAAGATGTTCAAAACCCCCAGCATGTTCCATAGAATGCCAACAGTTCACATGGGTGCAAAGGGCAATTATACAGACTCATACAGGACAGTAGATCAAGGGCTGTGAAATAAAGGTGCCACAGGTAGCTTGAACCTCAAAGGAACTTTGAAGATGTGGATAACTAGAAGCTGCTAGGATATTGCTGTACATTCGCGCTACCCCTGTTCTCTTTGCCTGGGTGTTGACGGTTTGTGTGAGAGAGTGCTCTGGTCTGACCCAGTGCAGTTGTTGTCTTGGCAGATGAGGTACTTGGGTATGTTTACCCAAGATGAACAGAAGTACTTCTGCCACACATGTTTAATACTGTACATCTTGGAGCATTACTGACCACATTGGTGGTCATAGCATGACCAGCTAAAAATGAAAGCTGTCCAGAGTGGTGCCATACACCATTTAGGCTGAAAAAGATGGTTAAATAACCAGACCTAAATTATGGTAAATTTAAGGGAACAGGAACAGATGGGCACTCATTTTTGACACACAGTTGAGACTGCAGCCAAATCACAAGAACAGCAGAGGTGGAGTGTTAATCCAGATATGAAAATAACCAGCCTGCATGAGTGCTGTGTTGGATACTAACTGAAGACAGAGCCAGGAGAGAGCTCTTTGGAAGAGAAATAAAACTGGAGCATGCAGTCTACATTTCTGCTCTGGTAAGAAAAAGATGCAGTGAAACACTGTCTAAAGTGGTATAACTGATTTTAAATCAGGGGCTAGTCTCTCATCTTTAATAAATCAGGGTAGCAGTAGCAAAGCCAGAGGAACAACTGACTGGTAGATCTTCACCAAAGTCAATAATCTTTAACACTGATATACCTAAATTGCCTACTGTTACAGAAATCAGTATAGGTGTGTAAGCTTTTACTTATCCTGGTCAGTCTGCCTAGGTTTGTTTTTCCTTCACCAGGAAAACCCAAAACTCCCTGCAAATTTTCTCTAAATAGCCTCATAAGAAATTTGAGCTTTGTTTGTTGCTCTAGTTGTTTATGACATTGTCAGGACCTAAAGTTACTGAAGATCAGGCTATAGTGTTTTATTTTAGAGTGCAGAGTATAATTTAGAGTATTTTAGAGTGTTCCCATCATCAGATTTCTGTGCTGGAGCTCTCCTTGATAGCCACGACAGCATAAAGCTGTGACCTTTCAGAGACAGAAGAGACCAATGGACCTGTTGGCCCTCCTACCTTCAACTTTTCTCATGGATTTGGGAAGCTGAACTCTTGCACTCTAATTTTTGTCCCATCATCTGGCTTGTTGACTTCAATTGCAAGTCCTCCAGGGCAGGGCTCATTTGTCTCCATACACTGCCTGCAGTCTTAGTCTCGGTCTCTAGGTAATACCATGCTACAAATGATATATAATGATAATTTTTTATCTGATCAACTGCCTTGTAATGGCTTTTTTCTTCTGGGCTTTAAAATCTTTTATTTGATTGCATTCTTGCCCTAATTTCAAAGATGGAAAATAATAGATTTCTAGAGAACAATCCCAAATGTCATATCTACAGCTGATCTGCAATTCAATATAATGGCTCTTTCTTTTCTGATGATTTTTTTTTTTTTAGATTTGAATAATATCATTTGCGTGATGTTACTCAATCTCTCTGTTTTAATTTGAAATCCTATTTTTAATCAATTAGGAAAAAAATGACCTAATTAAGGAGTAATTTAGGCCAGCAACTTAAACATTGTCTTATAAAATAGCTGTGTTTAATTGGAAATGTGCTCAACTACTGGATTGTATTAGAAAATAATTTGGAAAAATCAGCCAATGGGATCCCCTGACTGCTGTCTCAGAAATGCTAGTGATAAAGCTGATGTCCAAAGCAGTCTGATGAACTTGGGTTTCATTAATAGCTTTGTTATGAGCCTTCTAGTTGCTACAAGCAACTACAGCTTGTCATTATGCTAGACACAAGCACACAGCGAGTGACTGCTGCCTTCCAGGAATCAGTGCCGAATGGTTCTGAGATAACATGATGGAAAAGAAGCTCAAGAAATAAGAACGCCCGAGAGGGGATCTAAGTTGCTCACTTAACTATCACGAGCTCAGTCAGTGGTGGTAGCAATAGCCCTTGGCTGCCAGTGTGACCCTATCCAGAAAACCCAGCTGGCACTAGCTAAAAGTTCCTAAAAACTCCACACCACCTTGTTCTCACTGTACTAGCTGCTAGAGATCCTAGCAGAAGACTTGTCTAAACTTTGCCTAAAAATGCCTACTTGCCACAAAAGGCAGAAGGCTGTTTGAAAAGTTCACTAACAGTTTTTAGGAAGGAAATTCAGAGGATATGTTACAGTTCACAGCTCTGCACTGGTATGGGTCTCTCTCTTACAGCTAGACTCACCTCTCCACAGTTGCTTTTCACATGAGCAGCACCACAATACAGATAGTTTTAGCATCAGAAAGAGGGATGCACATACCTGTCTGACATTTTTGTGATGTTTATGCTGCATTTCACTCTCATTTACTGTTGGTGCTTTTAGCATCGTGTACTTACAGTAACAAAGTGGAAGAAACAATTAAGACTTTGCTCTGGTCATCAACACGTTCTTGAAGCCCCACTGGTTTCCAGCTGATCAGGTAAGGCTGCTTTACTGCAGAGTAGCTATTGCTGGACAAACTTATCTGCACATTATTTATTCATGCTGGCTCAGAGCTTTTCCTCAGATAACAGCTCTCAGGGAAATACTTACAAAGGCCTTCCATACTGACACAACCCTTGCCGCATGTTACTGTTCCATGACTAGAAGCAACAGCATTGCATTCCATTCAAAAATAAAAATACCCAGAGAATGCTTGCAGGCTCAGATAATTTCAGTTTTACACTAATAATTTTTGTCATTAAATTTCATGCCAGGATATTATATATGCTCTGAATCTTTTGGGTGAAACCTGAGCTACAGAGGAGGTAAAAGAAATTGCCATCCCCTTGGTCTCAAAGTGGCTGTAACACCAAGGAAGCCCCAGGAGTCTGAGAGCTGTTGTCCAAGGCCCTAGCATGAGCATGTGCACCTTTGTGGTGCTACAGAGGGGCCACTTCTGTAGCGGGCATAGAAATTTGGCATTTGGATTATTTAATCCACAGCTACTGATGCCTTGGTTCAGGCAGCAACCAGTCTCCCTCAGCCAAGTGAAGCATGGAACAGTAACCATGTAAAATTCACTGACATCAAGCTATACATCGAGGCTGGTGCTCTGCATATCACCTCTAAAATCAAGTGTGCCTGGATAAAAGAACTTGCAGCTTTTGTAGTCAAATATTGAGTTCCCGGGGAGATCTATGTGAGAAGAGCACTCCTTCTGCTCCTTTCTTTAAGTCAATAGGAGCAATGCATTTTCAGATTGCCTGTTTTCCCAGATACATTACGTCTAGTTTGACAAAGGTGAAAATGTTCTTTGCAGCCTGCCACAGAGTTGGCAAAATCCTGGGCCCTTCAAAAGTATCAGCTTTGATTTAAAATTGCGTCATACTTCAGAAGCAAGGATATGCAGTCAACTAACCTGGGTGGGCTCCTTCAATGACAGCTCCATTTCAGCCTTCAAGCAGCATGAGCTCTGGAAACAGCAGTGCAGACTCCCAGGCTTGCTGAGCTGTATTTATATGTGAAATCCTTCACTATCAACAGAATCTCTAGATTTTCAAAGGAATTCAGTGCAAGATACATCTCACCCTAATCACTCCTTTTTACATGAATGGGCTAAATTGCCCTTCCAGAGGTGTCAACCACTCTCACCTTGGTTATTGAAGGACATCTATTCCAGCACGCATTCTGACATTTTAGATAGCTAAAACTTGGTCATTCAAGTTCCACCAGAAGTGCTTGCATCAAAGACAATGCCTGTTTGACATGTAAAATATAAGCATGCAAAGCGTAACTGGTATCTGTCTTCAACCCAAACATAAACACACTAAAACAGTCTGACTGGCACAGTGTACAAGTGTTTCATACCACAGTAACACTGACAGTAATACAGTAAGACTTTGTAATGCACTTCAGAAGTGCCTAAATTACCTGGAACTGCAAAGGGATAAGGGGGAGACTTGGCACCTAAAAATAAGGTGAACAATGCTGGGAGATGAAGTTCCCTTCCCTGCTCATTTTGGAGAGGACTGAGGAGCCCACATGAAGGGATAATGAGGCAAAACAGGGGAAAAAAAATGCCATGCACTTCTGTTCCAGCTTACCTCCTAGACAAGCCCTTCAGCCTGATTACGAAGACCTCAGCCACTGAAGTCATCAAGCGCTGTAGATATCAGTATAAGCTATACAGCATCAGCCCCATTCACACGGGAGGCTGATTTAGAGTTAGAGTGTTGAAGACTAATTGTTTGAATAAGTTCTGTTAATGATTGATAGTGATTAAAACTAACCATGGCAATGTACATTTGATAATGAATGTCAGCCTAGAAAAGTAATGGTTTGAAATTTAAAACTCACCTGATTTATCAGATGTTTAAACACTCCCACCTTAGCAATTGCTAATTCCCTAACTTCAATACCTATATGATGCAGGTATATTAATTTTCAAGAAGCTGGTGTGTTCCAAAGGATGCAGAGAGAATTCAGTATACAAACTCACTGAAATTTAAGAAGAATTTCAAGGCCAAACCTCTCCATATTCCATCCAAACACATCAAAACTGAGGATTAATGCTGCTTCAGCAAGTTTGGCAACCTTCAGACTGCAATCAGCTAAAAATCCCATCATTCAGATTAAAGATCCAGTAGGATCCCTCTGCCAAAAGCCATAGGCTCAGAACCAGGATTTATTCCACCAGCTTTAGAGGCCAAGGTTTCTGTTGAAGGGTGTGGAGAGAGCTATCTCAACAGGGTTACTGCTGGCGCTCAATAATCCACTTTGGAGATGCCCAATTCTGCCTTGCAGCAAGGAGAATCTACATCTGACCATTCTGTGCTAAAACAAAGGCTTTCTGACAAAGGAGAAACCTAATCAAGATAACATTATTCCAGCTCTATGGCTGTCATGTAGTGGCATGTACAATGGCTGTTGTACGGTGGAATTCTTTTACACAGAATGTGCTCATGTCTCTACTTCATAAGAATCTCTACCAAAAGGACTGGTTACCAGCAAAGAAAGATGCAACATGAACCAACATCTGAAAGCCAAAGGCAGAGAATATCTATTTAGAAAATGAAGATTTTTTTTTAACTAAGGATAATTAACCACTTACTTAGCAAAATCATGAAGAGATGTAGCAAATTAGAAAAATACAATGGCCCATGATTAGTGGAATAAGAAAAGCAAGTCAATTGCCCCTTCTGCCCCTGAAAGCAATGAATTATCCAGACTCACTGCAGGTAGGAGATAGTGTCTTTTTGCTTTAGAGTAAAAGCAATCTGTGTTGACTAACCAGCACCAGACTAGATATTTAAGAGGGTCCACAACTGCAATCTGTAAGCACTTCAGAATTGCTGTCTGGACTGAGTATAATGATGATTTACAGAATAAAACCTATGTAGTTAGTAGATATTGTAATAGTCTGTCTAGGTTTTGTTTGCTTTACATCTGGAAGGGAAGGCTGATTTTTACACACCAGCTCTGACTTTTAAAGTTAATTTGAAACCACTTGTTTTAAACCAGTGGCACCTAAATTGGTGCCAAAGGTGATTTTCCCTTTGTTCAAATGAAAAACATCAACAATGCATCATTTTATTGCTACTTGTAATGCAAAAGCTTCCTATAAAGTGTACATAATGTGAACCCTTAATGACCACAAATCCCTTGTATGAGCAAGTACAGGAAGAAATGGAAAGAAAGGAAGCATTCGGTTCAGAGGTAAGATCAGTTCAGCAGATGAACAGCTTTCCCTCCCTTACCAGAAAGGCACTGTTTCTACCAACTCATGTTGAGGACACCAGTAGCGATGGGCACAAGATCACAAAACCTGATCTGTGTGCAAAGGGCTGCTTTGCAGGTGTTGGGCCACGTCAGAGAAATGCACTCTGAAGGGCTGCTGCAGGAATGCACTGATGTAAGAGGCGAAACAAAACCAATAGGAAATAAACCCAAATGAAAAAGGATTAGATGGCAGGCAAGATTATCATATAAACAGGCCCTCACTTTGCTTCCTTTTCATACAGCAAGGGGCCACAGAGCCCCATGTTTCCAGTGTTAATGGGTCTAGTTGAAGGCATTAAGACATTTTATAAAGAATGAGAGGTTGAAGGATTAGGAGTGATGGGAATTCAGAGCATTTGTGAATTAGCATCAAAGGATGTCTGACTCCAGGGAAAGTTTGTAAAGCAGAGGTAAATGGAGATACCATTATAGAAGGAAAAAAGAATGAACATTTTTATAGTTAAAAGTGTTGTAATTATTTAAATATAGCTCATTATACACGTATGTTAATTTCTTTCCTGAACTTTAAGATATAGAACAGACTGCGAATTTCTATTCACACTTGCTTATCATAGAAGCCAATGGGATATTAACTTTGGTAAGAGGATTAACAGATGCTCAGGGTCTGGGTCTACAGTGGGATTTCATGGCGTGACTACAGCCTACAATGTCTATACAAATACTAAGTGCTGCAGCTGTGTGTGCTAAAGAAAGGCAGATAAAAAAGACCTCACAACTTTATTTCAGGAAAAAGAGCTAAAAGAAAAACAGTTCTGTACAAAGCACAGACGGCTACACAGGAATGGGGCTGTGGCTGGAAAACCCCATGGGCTGCCAGGTCCAGGAGACACAACATAGATCATAGAACAATTCTGGTTGGAAGGGACCTTAAAGATCATCTAGTTCCAACCCCCCTACCATGGGCAGGGACACCTTCCACTAGACCAGGTTGCTCATCCTGATAGGTGTGCAGATGTCAAAAGCTACTTCTGAACCCACATGAGTGTATGTGTTCATTGCAAACAATGGCTTGCGCTGCTTCCTGTAGTAATGGTCCCAAACTTCAGAACACCAGAAACCAAACCCTGAATTTGCCCATATAGCCACTGGCTAGAAGGAACAGTGCCAGGAAACAAAAGTAGTGTCAGTAAATAATGAATAATTGTTTTTTATCTTCAGCTCACCTTCCAGTTGCAGATATTATTCATAGTACTTTAAGCCTTAGTAAGTTGTGTACACGATTGTCTTTAGGACTGCAGTAGCAGTGGCATTTGTCTTATCCAGCCCCCACTGACGCACACATTGCAAGAGGGAAAAAGTTGGGACTGACTCCAAAAGACCTTCCAGTTTTCTCTTCCAAGTTTTAGTCCAAAAGGATTCTATTACAAATAGTGTGAGGGGCATGGGACCTGTTACTGCAAGCACTTGAGGGCCTCTGCAGCATGAGGCAAAAGATAGGGTGCTTGCTTACACCTTTCCCTTCCAAGCCCAGACCCTTGTGTCAGACCCCAGGGAGCCTAGGGGCAGAGGTGGTGCTGGGAGCAGCTGCCTCCTTAGGCTATGGGAGCAGAGGGAAGCAGTGCTGCCTGCCTTCCTCCAGGGCTCCACAAGGAAGGTGCAGAGCCACCCTTGCCATGGCATGGCAGGGCTTGGGTCACCAGTGAGGTGTGTGGGGCCCTCTCTGTAGGGAGGTTGCTTCCACCCCACTTCAGGGAGTGGGGTAGAGGAGACACAGAAATGGCCACCAGTTTTACCCCCTTGTGACAGCACAGGGTTCCCCTGTGCCAGGTACTAAGCACTGCCCAGGTCTCTTAGCCCATTCCTGACATGGGTGTGCACAGGGGTTAAAAGTCAGTAACTGAGTCATGTTTTTAGGTTCAAAGCCAGGGTCATTTGATGGGTTCAGGTCTCAGACACAGACTGGTGTGTGTGTGTTCTGGGGACTCAAAACAACCTCACCTCCCCAGCAAGGAGCCCATGATGGGGTAGAGTCTGGCAAGCCACTCATGTAAACAGGGCCCACCTGAGATCCTCTGTGCTCAGCATAGGGTGGGAGATGGCAGAAGCTTCATCAATGGAGAATCAGGCCCCAAGCGCTGCTCCAGTGACCATGGGTCTGGGCCTTGCTCCAGAAAAGTTTGGTGCCTGGCTTCCTGGAGGCAGTTTCCATTGCAGGCAAAATAGCTTCAGCCTGGAGAAAATTAACTGTGGGATGTGGCAGCAGGTATGGTTCTCAGTGGTGCATTTAGAGTGGGTGGTGATGTGACCTTAGCCCTGGCTTGCTTTTAGTGGAGGACACCTTCTTTAGTGCTGTGTCTTAGCCCTTTTCTTTTTCTCACAGATGGGTGCACAGTGGCCTAATGCTGGGTACTTGCAGTGGGACAGTGGGAGGAGGGATCTCTTGGCTGGAGGAACAGAAGCTGCTATGTCCTGGTGTGCCTTGCAGGGCGCTGCTGCTCCTGGCATGGCAGCTGGGCTGTCTCAGCACTGGCTGAGTGGAGCAGGGTGTGCTCTGTGTGATGGGACTATAGTGGAGCTGGTCACACTGAGCACCAAATGATGTGACAGTGCCAGAGGCAGAGCTACAGATGTGCAGCGGTTTCTGATGATCACAGGTCCACCCTGGGGTGGTCCCTGCCTTAACAGTCCTCACCATAGGCTGATGTGATGCTCTAGGGATCTCACCAGCTTATGCTGGAGTATGGTATGTGGCTTGCCCTTATGCAACCAAAATAGCTTTAAGAACTATACTGCTGCAGGTTGTTCCTGAAGATTTTATGGGCTTTATGGTCTTTCTATGAATCATATAGACAGCAAAATGACGAAAAAAAGAAAAACATGTACCTTATCACACTGCAGGTATTCTCAGTCCTCTCTGAGGCCACCTCCTGTCTGTCGACATATCCTATTTTACAAGAATTACAACATTATTGTAGCCACATGGTACTGATACTGTTTTGTAGTTTCTTAACTTAGGAAGCTCTCCCTTCCTAACCTGCCTATTTCACATGCTGAGAATGAGTAATGTTGCTAGCACACACCAGGCGTATCAGTATTAGCCATGTTGGGAATAAAGAGTTTTCCCCAGCAGGGCAGCCAGCACAGAAGCGCCTTCCCAGCCAAAACAAACTTCTGGGAAAGTGAGATGCCTGCTCCAGAAGCACAAACTCACAGCAAGGGGCTTTGTTACCTGGTGGGGTTGAGCACATCCCGTTATCTGGAATCACCACAGCTGCCAGGAGTGTTGCTTCAGCATTTCTTCTGTCTAGACATGCTACCATTTTGCCTGTACAAAGCTGCCTGAGCCATCTCCTGCCCATCAATCCCCTGAGAGGCCTCTGCCAGACATGCCAGGAACCTGCCATGCACACACACGCTGTTCCTGACAGCACCCTTTAGAGCAGGGAGCTTAACAACTCCTTGCATAACAACAAAAAATTAAAGAGAGACTTAAATCACTTATGCAGGGTCCCAGGAGAGTGTGGGGTAAAAACCAAGTAATTTCTGAGGCAGAAACTAAAGCTGAGGGTATGCAGAAGCCAGAGAAAAAGCACAGGTGCCAACTAGACAACAACCTGTTTTCAGAGCTCCTGTGCTCAATGGCTTCCTAGCACAGCTCTTCTGCAGGGGAAGGCCACTTTATTTCCAAACACAGCAAACTTAGATTAAAATACAGCTCTTTTCCTCCTCCCTTGCCTTTGGCATGGTGAAGGAAGAAGCTGCTAAGCACAAAGCAAGCTTCCCATGTTTTGATCCAACTCTACATCCATATATTTGATGCTGTTTCTTCTGACTCTTTCTGCATACAAGGTTTCTTCTTCAGGAACTGAGGCCAAGAGACCTATTTAATCTTTTATATTGGCCACAGTGATAACTTCTTATTAAATATTTCATATTGTTGTACTGATAAAGAACATAAGACAAAACTTGGCATGAATGTAGTCCAGAGGAGCATCTGCTTAAAAATAAAACACAAGGGAGAATGTGGAAGGAAATAAGTAGCCATGTGGCTGGAAACAAACATAAATTTAAGGTGAGCAGGAAGCCTATAATGATGAGCTTGTAAACAAAGAAGATCCAAACATTTCTACTAACCATCAGCTTTGTTTGTTTCACAAATGCACCCTCAATATATATATACTTAGTGGTTTGTGTCTATTATGCTTTCTAAACACATGTGCTGACATCTTACTTTAAGAAAGCACATGGCTTCAGAGAGCTGCATGGAAAACAAACACAAGCATTAATTTAGCAGCCTGACCAGCCAAGGCACAGATGCACTGGGTGACAGCTGTTGTCCTTTACAGTGCATGTGCCAAGGTGGCAAAGTTGGGAGCAATATGCTGCTGTTACCATGTGTGTGCCCTCATTTAACATGCTGCAGTAATCCAAGGTGGGTAAAGACACTTGAAATGACCTTTGTAGCTCCAACATTAATGGAAACCCAATGTGCAAACAAAGCTGCCCCATGGCAAGGACGACCCACAGCTTCAGACACACAACCTATTGCTGCAGCTTGTTGCCACGATCCTGTTTCACTGGGGATTGCCTACAAACCAAGTCCAGGGACCTGCTGCTAAGCCCCATTCTCTAACATTCCATGATAACTTCCAAGACTACAGCCACCACCAAAGACTTTATGATTTATCCCAGCCCTCGGGTGTGAGTGTGACACCTACCAGTCTCAGACTTCACACTTTTAACACGGCCCTGACACTCTGAGTTGGCCCTTGGAGACTCTGGTTTCCATGAGAGGTAAATGTGGGAGCACACCCCAAAGCATCACTGGATTATAGCCTTCACATGGACAGTGCTGCCTGCTTGCCCTCCCGGATTGATTCTTTCCCCATATCCCAACAGCACAGGCTTCAGACCTCTCAACATAAAAAAACCATAGTTGCAAAGCTTAGATAAAGTCAGGGGGAAAGCTTAAAGACCTTATATTCACCAGCAAACACCAAAAGCAAAGAAAAAGCAACCACTAAGCAATTAATTGAAAAACTATTGGCAGTCCAGGCCAGAGTGTTGCCACTGCTTTTAATGATAAATGATAATAGGACCAGTCAATGCTATATAAACACACCAGAGTGAAAGCACAAAATGAGACATACTATTATCATAAATAGATTAATTAACTAGAAAGAGAACATTAAAGAACAGAGGGTTATTAGTGTGCAGCCAATAGCCTATTCCAGGCATGAAGTTGATGAATATAGGTGGCCAGAAATGCAGCGCACAAACACGGAAGCATATAGGAGAAAAATGCTTTGGAAACTACACAGCAATTATCTCCTCCCATGGGTCCTCATGCTGACTGCAGGGGAGCTGCTGGATCTGGGAGCTGTGGGGCTCCAGCACTTAGCTGAGAGCCTCCTGTTTACATGCAGCTAAATGTCAAAGGCAAAACTTGTCCAAAATATGGTGAGGCTTTTCCACCTGCCTGCAAAACGCAGCTGCCCCATAGGAAGCTTCATAGCTCATGGTGTGGAAGGGCTTGGGATAAGTAGCAGGAATTTATTGAAGTTTCAGAGAGAAATGTTTTGAAAAATGAGTAAATATCATAGTCTCCTCCTATTAAGAGTTTACCTGGTGAAAATATTGCTGCTTTTCCCAACAGCAATTTGTCAGTTTTGCATTTCCCATCAAGAAAAATGTTTGCCATTTAGAAATATCTAAGAAAATTCCATATTAGATACAGGTTATAACATATCTAGATACAGAGTTTACTCAAAGAAATCTCAGTCGTATTGTGTTCACAGCTGACATGACAAAAATGCCTATAAATAAATATACAAGTTTAGGGGGGTTACCCATCTTTGTCCCCCAATCCTCTACAACTTCATGGGGTGCTCAACAACAGGGAAAGATGGATGTATTTCTATGGCAGAGAAAACAGAAAAAGCATACATTTCATTCCCAGATGAAACAAGGTTTTCTAGTTCACAGCTGACTTCATTTGGGAAAACTCTCATGACACATAGACTGTCCCCAGAAGGCTTAATCCTCTTTATGCTATCACTGAGTCGAACTGGGAATGGGAGGGCTGTGGACCTCCAGAGATGTTCCCAGCTGGGACAGAGCCGAATTTAACCCCAAAAACTCCATCTCCAGCATGCTCAGATAGGAGGGGAAGGAGTTGTCAAGGTCCATGCAATTTTTACTCCTGATTTAGGAAGAGTAGCACCAATGCAGGAAACTCCTGCATGGTGCTGCAGAAATCAAGGACTATTCTATGAATAAAGTCAGTGTAGCAGGCACAAGCTACATTAACGGCAGAATGGTATCGTTATAATTCTGAGAATAACATCAGTATTTGTCCTGTAGCAGGCCAGCATTTCTAACAGGCTCTTGGGGATTCCACTTCTATTAATGGATATTGGGCAGTATCTTCTCATCATCTTTTCTCGCCCAGTGCTTCATGCTAACTGTGAATAAAGGCTCAGCATCCTTTTGTGAAAGAACTGGACTCTGCAGTGCAGATAGAGACAGAGAGAAAAAAATGCATTGCATTCCCCCCCATATCTAAGGAAAAGAAAACCCAAACTTCCAATCCCCATACAACTGGCTTACTTCCCTAAAGCAAATTAAGAACAAAATGAAATAAAAACATATTCATATGAAACACGGACACTTTAAAAACATGCTGCCATAACCTATCATTGTTATTGTTACAATAGTTCTAGCAGAAACCAAGACCCCCCCAGATGACAGACAATCTACGTGACCTTTATGGAGAGATAGATACATACAGACACATACATGCTTTTTAATATAGATGTAACATGGACAGCATAGCATAAATACCTAGAGACTTTGCCACATGCCAGAGAAATGCATCACCCAGGCTGCTTTAATCTCATCTTGAATTCTCTTTTTACCTTCCACAGAATTTATGAAAAGTTTGGAGAGATCCACAGTATCTCATCAGATATTTATTTATTCATTTAAAATATTAATATGGGAGAATCCCACTACAATATTGACAAACAGGAGCATGGGACAGAAGCAGAAATGTACTGCAAACCAGCTGTACATAACACCTCCCTAACATCTTTTTGGGTTTTATTTCCCCATTCCTTTGAAGCCAGCTATGGGGAAACCTTCAATTGCTTTCTGGCCTTGCAAGGCAAAATGATTTCTGCTGTTATTTGGAAGCGGTTTTGCAAAGGTTTCAGTCTGGCAGGGATTCAGAATGGGACAAGACCTCTGGTTTTGGCCTCTTCAAGTTTTGAGTGCTTACCTGGAGAAGTCTCTAAGAAGAAAAGCTTTGCTGAGCATACTGAATATCTGCTCGCTATCCACATAATCACCTCTTCTCTTATTTTGAAATGGATGGACACCTTTCAAAAGTGACAGGAAGAAGTGTGAATTTTCACCAGGGAAAGGATCCGTAATCCCAAATTTCTCAAGAGGAACTCACTAGTCTATTTTTTTGGAGTTCTTAAGGTCTTTAAATCTGATTCTGCCTGCAAATTAGTATCTGCAGCTTGCAAATGGTAATACACCTGCAGCAGAATCAGGTTGGGTGTTAAGTCATGGGGCTGCTAACTGTTGTGCCAACAAACTCAGTACATAACCATGATGACAGTGACAGCTCTCAGGGCTGGGGCTGGAAAATTCAGACTCCTTTTGGGACCCAAAAATACATGCCTCCCTTCACCTTCACAATGAAGAAGGCTGCGTATTTTCATAGATAGCAGGCTCTTGTATTCCCCAGGTTTAATCCCCAAGAGGATTTGCTTGGATCCCCATCTGGGGAACCCTTAGACACCTTTGTTTCTGACTCCCACTAAAGGCAGCAGTGCTGCTGCTGTTAAAGCAGA
>JBAFWW010005975.1:0-38496 GCA_036873685.1 Agapornis canus | reverse complement strand
GCCACAGCTTCTCTGGGCACCCTGTGCCAGTGCCTCAGCACCCTCACAGGGAAAAACTTCTTCCTAAGAACTCTCCTAATCTAAATCTCCCCTCAGCTCTATATAAAGTGGATCCATGAACAATCAGAGCACAAAGCCACAGCCTTTTTTGGTAGTGTTGAGCAATGTGGGATCCTGCTGACTTCCACATCCACAGCAGGCATTCCGTGCCTCCCAACAGGCCAGAGAGCGTTCTCAGGTTCCAGCTGTACTAATTATATAGCACACGTTGCTCTTAATTAGTGAGTGTGAAGAAAGCAAAAGTTCAGCTCAAGAAGTGAGGTTATTCTTCCCGGTAGCTGCTAATAGGAATGTTGGACTAAATCCTGCCAAAGAACCTGTAAATCATTTCTAGGTAGTCCACTTACAAGGAAACATGGGTGAGCAGGGGTTATGCAGTAACTAGAGATTCAAAATTGCCCAAGTTTTCAGGGCAACAGGCAGCTTCCTGCCCTCCCGTGGAGAGTCACTAAGATAAAAGGGTGAAATGCTCATTTAGCCTTACTGCTCTCTCGGATGAGGTGAGATCTGTAAATGAACTTTTACCCAGTTGCTGTATACTTCATCTCTTCCATTTTTTGTATTCCATTTGCCCTAAATTGCTCTTTAGGGCTTAATATTGGAACTCCAGCAAGCAACTTTCAATCACTCCACAGTAACTGTACAAGTGCCCGATGCCGTGGTTCACCCCCCCTGTGCTCATGTAAATGGAAAGCTGTCTGCTAATTTTAAAGAGCTCCTCACTGCGTGGAATGATTAAAACTAATTGGAGCGCTTAATTTCCCTCCTCCACCCCGCTGGGGTTTTTGGAGTGCAGTCAAGCAGGTTTCTGAAATGCTGGAGCAGCTGAAGATCAAATCAGCTCAAAGGAAAGGGTTGCACTGAAAAAGAAAACCAGGTTTATAGCAGTCAAAGGGAGGAGAGAGGAGGCTGCCGGGGGGTTTTTGCAGGACAGTCTGTCAAAGAGGGTAGAGCTGCTACAGGGCACTGCAAGAGCAATATAGATACTTGGTAGGAAGACAGCTTTTCTTCAAGTCATGCTATTTGATAAACTCCCCATGATAACCCCTTAGTTATCAGGTGTATCCACTGAAAGGGAAGATCATTCCTACGGAGGTAGCCTTGGTTCTCCATGGTATCCTCATGTCTTTGGTGAACTAGGTGCTTTTTGAAAGCACAGATCAGCTGAATGATCCTTTCTCTGGATTTGTTTAAGGGGAGCTCAGTCATCCCTTTTCTCTGTGGGTGAAATGCATCTGGTTTTCAATTAACTTGAAACTCTCATTCAAATCCAGTTTGGGTTATTTGGTTAACTCAGGTTACACATCCTATGCGTAGTTTTCCAATGGCAAGTAAGTGCAAATGCACTTTACATCGAAAGTAGGTAAAGCGAGATTTGTTTAGCTCATGTTTTCAGAGGCTTCATTTTTGGTTTACATGTGCAAACAGGTGACTAGATTTAGGTGTGAGGAGTGTATGAGCAGCTCCATCATTGCTGCAGACGTCCCCCAGAGCCTCAGTCAGAGGTACTCTGCTCACAGGTTCAGAAAAGACAAGTTCAGTCAAGAAGAGCTGCTATTTCACATCAAAGATTGCTTTCCCTTAGCTGCATTTTCACTCGCAAACCCAAGAGTAGAATTACATCCAATTGTGGAATTAACCTAACTAGTACCTGTGAGGTTTTCTGGCACAGAAAATAAAGCCGGGAGGTACTCTGCTAGCTTAGGCTTTTTGGAGTGTTTTCGCTCTGCCTCTTCTCTAGCATACATCTCATGTTTATCTGGAATGGCTACAACATAAAAGCCACATAAATGCCTTCCTGTCATCAAATTAACTTCCTTTCTCCTTGCAGCTTGCATGTACAGAGCCCCTTTGGTAGTTCAGAAGAGCAGTTCTGAAAGCTTGTTCCAACCTGAAAACTACCCCCACACCTCAATCTCTGGGTTACAAAGGAATGGCTTGCTTTATTCAGAACAGCTCTTTGCCCACCAAGTGCAGTTAGAGTGTTGCTGTGGAGTCCTTGTTCAAGTATAAGCCCAGGTAAAACGCATGGTGGGTACTTCTCAAGTCACGTTTCTTTGTTGTTGTTTTCCCCCTTTAGTTTGTTGAAGTTGAAGGACAGATCACATCATTAGTTGATCTGCACCCATCCTTCCTAAGGAAGGGTTACCGACGGGAAATCTTCATCGCTATAGTATGTTTCCTTAGCTATCTTCTGGGACTAACTATGGTGACTGAGGTAAGTAGCACTCCCTTCTTCTATAGCCAGTTTTCTGACCAATTTTAGCTATAAATGAGACTACACAGAATTAGCCCCTCAGAGGTGCTCTTTAGATGTACAGAGCACCTTTCATCCCTAGATCTGAAAGCATTTTGAGAGGGAGCTACAGATTCTCCCCTTTTAAGTCAGCGAGGAGAGACATGAAATCTCATTCAATTCAATCTGATCTCAGGTCCTAATCAACACAAGTATGAATGTTAACGTCTGGCTCTAAATGATGAAACACATTGGGAACCTTCAGCAGAGCAGAGTAAGAATCCATCCAGTGCATGCAGGGAAAGAGATTTTTATCTTAGGTACACAGCTTTGAATCAATTAAATACCACTGGATTTATTCAGGTATAAACAAGATGGGAGCATGTTCCAATGGCTGGGCTCTTGTGATGTTTATCTATCCAAAATAAAACCCAAGCCAGCTTGGAAAATAAACTGGAGGAGCACAACTGTGGGAGCTAAGCCAGGACCTGTAGAGGTGCCTAACAAACGGGGTTTTTCCAAGTAAAAGCGTGTTTATATATGAGCGATTCCCATGAAGGAAGCCCTTCACTCAGTGAATAAATGCAGACCCTCCTGAGGAACTGAATTCCAGTTTTAGTGTTTTGGAGGCGTTAATGGTAGGAGGCGACCTATTAATTCCTGACATCATTTGTTTCTATAAATGCCCATCCAGAAATACTTTTAAGAAGGAAAGATTTAAGTGTCTCAGTAGATTAGTACCAAGTGGCTTAGTTCTGTTTAATCATCATCTTGTTTGGAATGCTTCCTCTAGTAAACATGCATATTCCCTGGGGAAGGTAATCCCAAATATTTACCTTACCTACTTGCTTGATATTTCTTCTTGTTAGACAGCAATCATTCCAATATGTTGATGTTCCTGGGAGCTGGGCCTGGAGTATTCACTTTTATTCCCTGTTGGATCCTAATCCACTGCGTCTCTCTTTTACAGGGTGGCATGTATGTTTTTCAACTCTTTGACTACTATGCAGCTAGTGGTGTATGCCTTTTGTGGGTTGCATTCTTTGAATGTATTGCTGTAGCCTGGGTTTATGGTAAGTGAGAATCCTTTCATCTGATACCTTTAGATGAGTCAGGGACAGTTTTGCTAGCCAAACATTTAATCATCAGCCACCCCTGCATCTTCTTCCCAGCAACAGACACATGCCATTTATATAAACGTATGCTGACCTCTTGGAGGCAAGTTTGCATCTGGGATGAAGCCAGCCTCCAGTGTTTTTCCACACAAAAATGGTGTATTTTTCCACTGCTAATTAATAAAGGCACAATTAAGCATTTGCATGTGTTGAGCGATGAGAGTTGAAAGTGTGACCAGCTGTGAAAATCCCTGTCTCTCAGAGAATTTCCTTTAGAGCTGCAAGGGGAAAACCAACCACATAGAAAACACAGACAGAAAGCTGACAGAAACATGTGTTCTGTCCCAGTATCTTCAGGTGATGCTGGGTACCAGGGTACAGTAGCCTGAGAATGTAGCTGAGAAATGATCAGATGATGTTTGCTGCTTAGGGTTGGTCATTTCCCTTATTCTTCATGTGCTCCATCTCCTTGGATCAGCAGAACAAGCACAGCCTTCATTTTCCATCAGTCAGATCTCTGTAGAAGCAGGGTGTACTGTTTGCTGTCATCTCCTTCTGAGAGGCTTGGGAGAGGAGTTCGGGGTGTGATGGGGACAGGAGAGATTAGCGTTGCACTCCTGCATCCAAATAATAGGGGGTGTAGGGTGAGAGAGCCCCCCAGTCTTCTCAAGGAGAAAACCATCTTGAACTTCCCAGCTGTGGGAAGCATCTGAACATTAGATCTGACATCTTTATTCCCTTTAAACACACTTTGAGAGGAGTGTAGGAAAGCAGCTGTAATTCTTCAGCCTTTACATGGATTTTCTGTGCTCAACTCTGATAAATGCACTCACTACCCATTACAGGCGCTGATAATATTTATGATGCCATTGAGGACATGATTGGATACAGACCTGGTCCCTGGATGAAATGGAGCTGGATTGTGATCACACCAGTTCTTTGTGTGGTGAGTACTGACCTGTGCTCTTGCATGTCTTAGACTCATAGAATAGTCTTCCTCTGAGCCACCTCTTACTGCTTCTCTTTCAAGTGAAGGCTGTTGCATTCAGAGACCAATTTGCAAAGAGAGGTGATGCTGGATTCTCAGGTGTTAGCAGTTAATGTGACAGCTCTCTCCTGTGCCTGCTCAAATCGCACTTGCCTACATTGAAGTGGATTTTTCTTAGGATTGGCAAAGTATTACATTCCTGACACAGAGAATTCACTCTCCAAAGAGCAGTCTGTACTTTAAGTGATAGGTCCTCAAGGCCGTTTTAACAGAAAGACTTGAGCAGTCTGAGGCAGACACTCAGCTTGAAGTATTTCATTGACTGGGAAGAACATCCTGGTAAGCTCCTTGCAATGTACAGCAAATATTTGAGCCCTTAAAACGAACAGGCAGTACTGCAGCTGTTCAGCACCGTCGCTTCACACTCTGTTGTCAAGCAGCAGATGGTGTAAGCAGATGCAGATGCTCTTTCAATAATTCAAATGTAAGAGTAATTCCCCCATTGGTTTAAAACACATATGGTACCCGTCAGCTCTGCCTTTCACTGCTCCTCTTCCTTAGGGCCAGTGGTAGCATCAGAATCCTACTGCTTTCAGCACTGTTTGAGCCTCGCTTCATTTTCCTTTCTCATCCACAGGGGTGCTTTATCTTTTCTCTGGCCAAGTACAAACCACTGACCTACAACAAGGTCTACACCTACCCAGACTGGGCAATTGGCCTGGGCTGGGTTCTTGCCCTTTCCTCCATGATCTGCATCCCTATGGTGATGGTCATCCGCATCATACAGTCAGATGGGTCGCTCATTGAGGTAAGAGGAGCTGGTTGTCTGTCCTGAGGAGAAAGTGAGCTTTAACTTGCTGTGTTGTATAGAAAATGAGCACAATGCTTGGAAAACTGCCACCTTGTCCAGGTAGGGCAAAGTTGGCTCTCCTGCAGTGAATGCAAATAAGACTGTTAAGGATCTCCTGTGCTTTGGGCAGACAGTAGAGACAGAACAAACATGAAGCCTTCTGTCCTCAGACAAATCCCCAGTGATGTTACTTGCATCCTTCTGCCATCTCCAGCTGGCAAATCATTGCCTCCACGTGCAGACAAGTGCTGGAGCACTGGGGTGTTTTTGAGTGCCAGCTCTCCTCTCCAGCCCTCAGGGACAAGGAAGCACCATCCTGAAGAACACTGAGAAAACAAGAGGCAGACCTGGGTCAGACCTGGCTGTGTAAGAGCTCATTGAATCTCAGGGAAATTCAGATCCCTTTGATGACTGTGACGCTCAGGCATAGCCTTTGCTGTGGGGGTCTGAATCAAAGTCAAACCCTTCTACCAATGGGCTTCACTTCTGAGCCTTTTTAATTACTTATTTTAATTTGTGATGAATCAAACCAAAACACTGGATCCAGATTGCTCTGAGCTTTGGAAAACTTCATGTGGGATCCAGACGTGACAGTGCAGATTCTCTTGGGTTTGGCTTTGCAGGCTATCTCTTACCCTTTGCAGCAGAGCTCAGCGTGGGTTCCCCTGGCTTGGTCTTTTGCCAGTGGAAAGTTTCTGTACGCTGCGCAAGCAGGAAACGGAACAACTCTCTTTTAAGGTTGCAGATTAGTTTTGTTTTTGCCTAATGAGATGGTCTTAAATGCAGCCCAGGGTATTCTTGGAGGAGAAAGTAGGACGCTTTGGGCAAGGGAAAAAGAACAGAATTGAAAACCCCCAACATTTCCCAGAGCACAAACACTTGCATTTGTTTTCCTCCAAGTGTTAATGGTCTTTTTCAGCTCTGGCCAGAGCCTGAGTGTTTATTTTCCTGCCTACATTGTCACCATCTATTGAGAGACAAGTCTAAAAGTAGCCAAAACACTGCTCAAAGACTGTGTTAGGGAAACAAAGTAAACACTGGTCAGATGCCATTTCGTTCTTCCTTTGTGAACTGAGATGGAGGAGAGAAGTTGCCACTTGGCAACAATTGGCTGGGCTAAAAGGCAGAGCTGTTTCTAAATGAGGATGGAGAAAGCACCTGAGCATCTGAGCAGCAGCTGCAGCCCAGTGTACGGGATGCTGAATAACACTATGAATACCCTTTCCTGTCTCACTTGCCTGCCTCAAGTCAAGCTCTGCAGCTGACAAGTTGAATGCAGTGCTCCTCATTGTGGGTCCTATGGTCCTTGTGGAGCCATTTGGTATATGATATGGACTAGATGATCTCCAGAGGTCCCTTCCAACCCTAATGATACGCACGTCTGCGACAGTCACCATCCCCAACCTTGGATTGCCACGTCCTCCATCCTGCACATGGAGACACAGGGGCCCCCTTCAGTCTTCTCACCTTGGCTTTTCTCCCTTTCTTGCAGAGGATAAAAGCAGTGGCAGCCCCCAGGGAGGTGAATCGGTGGTCCAAAGAAACAGAGAGTGCCACCCCATTCTGCCCCAATGGAACTTCGAATGGCGGATTGATCAAGCCAACTCATATCATTGTGGAAACCATGATGTGAGCTCTCTCTGTGAGAGGAGAAAACCTGCTTTAACTGCCGTTTACTAACCATAGATTCTTATAGGACCAGGTTTACAGAGCTTTATATTTGCACTAGGATTTATTTTTATTTCTCACAGAGAAAGTTATTTTTTGTGTGTGTGTGTTTTTTTTTTTAAGGTTTTGTAAGGTAATCACAGCAGATGCCTCTCTGTAGAGGGAGAGCTTTCATATCAGACTAGGCATATTACAGGAATTTACTAGTATTGGGGTTTTTTAAACATATATATCTTTCTCTCGAAATACTATACACCTTACCACTTGAATCGATTGTCTTGCCAGCAATACATTCAAGTCTCAGAAAGCAATTTTAGGTGCTGGTATGGTTGGGAGCAGGGTAACCTACAGAACACGCAAAAGGAGCTCTGTTGAGAGATGTGCTTAAACAAAACGAATGCTGTTTGTTTGAAGAGGATTTGTAAAGGTGTAGTATTGCCACCCTCTGGTTCAATTGTGGTAAATGACAGGCTTCAGGGCACACTAGGGAATGCTGCATTTAGCAGAGTCCCTGAGTGAAGATTGAGCCGGGCAACTGGAGCAGAGAGTTTGCAAGGGAAGCAGAGAAGTTGGGGATGAAAAGGCTTAGGGCTGTCCCTCCCAAGCACAGCGCTGGGACCCTGTCACACAGATGAGAAGGGGACTTTAGGAAGGCGTTTGCAGGATTTAGCATGGTTCATTCTTTGATTTTTATCTTTATTTTATTTAGGTTTTGGGGGTTTGTTTTACTTCAGTGAAATGCCTGCAGTTTGTGTGAGAGTGGGGAGGTTGCTCCTGATGCTGTATGCTCAGAGGTATTTGCTCCTGAGTCTCTATCAATGCGTGTTTTAGTGTGGTGGCATTAGTGTGGTTTGAAGCAGCTGCCCTCTAGGTGCTTCAGAAGTTCCCTTGCTCATGTGGACTTTGGTTTTGGGCAGGAAAAGGAAGGAATCCCTTCTGGACTCTGACTGTCCAAAGGGGAACACAAACCAGGTCAAACCCAATAGGAGGAACAGAACCACTCACCTACATCGGGTGTAACCAGTAACACAGTTGTTAATAATAATAGTAATGAAGATAATAATATCACTCAGCAAACAGGTGCTTTTCATCCATGTATCTCAAAAATGCTTTGCCAAGTTTGGGAACCAGGATTTGCTTTATTTATATGGGGTGGGTTGTTACTGTCGGGGGAACAGACAAAAGGACTAAAAGTCCCTTGTCCTATGTTACTAAATAGCAGCAGTGGACCTAGGGCCCCCAGAATCCTTGCCCATCATTGGGTTAAACCATGATTTGCATGACATTTTTGAGGGGAGGGGGTGGTAGACATATTTATGAGGTTTATGAATCTTATCTGCTGAAGAAACAGGGCTTTCAGGGTTTTAAGTTTAAGCAAAGGGAACATGTAACACTGAAATATTTTGTCTTTGGTCGGAGGGAATTGTGTACCTTTCCAGGTTAGACTGTGGAGTGAAGAGAAACCACTACAAGGAGTGTAGGAATGGGGGTTCTACTTTGTGTGGGCCAGGTGGATGCTTCCATGGGGGATTACTCCATGAAGAATGGCCAAAATGTGGGCAAATGCCTTTTTTTGGGGTTAATTTTGGGGGTTTGGGGGTTTTTTTTCTCTTTAAACTTGATCAGGTTGTGCTGGGAACAGGTTCTCTGGCGAAACTCAGCCTTTTCTTGTGGGCATTCTCTTAGAGGGAGAGGGTTTTTTTTAATTCGCATGATACCACAGTTAGGCTTTCCAAAGCTATATAGTGGAACTGCTTGAGAAAAGCAGAGTTTGTGGCTGCTTCTTCTGCTGCCAGCTTAGCCTGTGGGGGCAGAGTTTGTCATTTAAACAGAACATATCCAGTTCTTCACATTCCTACGCAGCAGTTCATTCATGTCTTCTTGTCCCATGGGCTAACCGGCCGCAGCAGCACGAACACTCATCAGTGAGCTTGTTGGTTTTCTTTTCTCAGAAAAGGGGTGATTTAAAACTAAGAGATGGACCAAAATAATGTAAAACCAAAAGTGGCTGCATCTATACCTTTCAAAACCTTGCTAGTTTGAACTTGTACATGTTTTTTCTGTCAGATAGCTGAGTTGCAGCAGCAAATCCAGCCGTGGCAGAGTTGCTTTTGGTTTCTTTTTCTGGTTGTTGTATGATGAGAGTTATAAATGACACATTTCCATAGCTGGAGATGGTGAACATCTCATGGCACCTGATGGGCCAGTGGCAAGAGCCATCCAAAAGTCACTGGAGGAATTCCGGGAGGTAGTGTGTGCAATTTTGTGCCCAAAATCAAGCATACACCATGCATAGAGTTTTCTAATAGTCTTAAACCATCAAAGCCAAGGAAATGTAATCAAACATAACTCTCTTAGTGGGCTTCAGCTTGGACCCTCATTTTTGAGTTACAGTTAGTGTCTGCAGTAAACGGGCACACTTGCCTGGGTGAAAAGGGAGTACTGGGTTAAGGGGGTTTAACTTAATGGTTTCTGTGAGTGCAGATGAAACACTGATGCTTGATTTTTATTCTTATTTTATTTTATATATATGTTGTCATACGACTGCATTTGAGATACAGTTTGCACATCACTTTCATGCTATAGACCTAAGATGAGCTTTAGTTTGGGAAAGAAAATGGTTTGGCTACATCCAAGACATCTCCAGAGAGTGGAGGTAGTATTTGGCCATCTCCACGTTATGGAGGGTGTCTTTGCTTGAAGAACCAGAGGGCTAATACTACACCTTTCAAAGTACAACTACTAGAACCCAGCCCCCTTTGGGTAGAAACTGTGCCATTCAAATCCGTCACTTCCATGTACCAAGTGAAAACGTCTCGCACGGATGCAACAACCTCATTGAAGCGTTCTCTGTGTCACCATCTCCAGCCCTGCTGTGCTCCTTGGGATGCAGAGGAGGGCTGGGACTCACAAAGAGCTAAGAAATGATGGTTTCCTGGAAAACAGCTCCCCTCTCCCCTCTTCCCTCCAACAACAATATAGTTAATGCTAACTGTTTTCTCTGGGGGTGGAGTTCCAATGAGCACACTCACATTTCTACAGTTTTGGTGGGTTTCCTAACACTCTGATCAGATTTCTGAGCTTTTCTTGGTGATAAATTTGCATTTCAACGTGATCCACTGCCAAATTTATTAAAAAACACTTTTTTACAAAGTCTGTGTTTTCTACCTATTTCTAACTGCAAAGAACACTGATTCCCCCCCCCCCATTTTACTTGTTTAAACACTTGAGACCTATTTTACCTGTTTTATGTAAATGAGGAACTCTATATTAAAACGTCATGACTAGTCACAGATGAACTGGTTTGGAGCCAGGGAGTTAATGCACCTTTGGCATGAGACCTTTAGAACCAGCCCCCTGAGTTTAAAACCAGAGTGAACCAAGAGAAAACCCCACAGCTTTTCATAGTTCATGTACCTTTGTATTCATGGATTCTTCTGGGCTTGAAAACAGCAGTTTCAGCAGTGTTTATTTCCAGCTGAACTAAAATCCAGAGGTGGTAGAAATGTGAAGAGAAATGTCTATCCCATCGGATTCTCCAACCTGTTTCTTACTTTTCTCAATTCTCCAAGCTTTTTCAGTTCACCTGTCACTAGTTATGATCTTACTGAATGAGCATCTATCGTAAGGGACTTTACCAGTAGTTTGTATTTCGGTATTTAAGCAGCATGGTTTCATAAGTAGAACTGGTTTTTATTGTTGTTACTGTTCTCATTTCCCTCCTCATCCATAGCTTTCCTTTTCATCTGGTCCAAACAGATCCACACACTTATCTAAGTCCTCTTTAAAGTGTGAGGTAGTAGGTCCACAATGGATTTGTTCTTGTGTTGTAAATGAAAACACAAAAGCCTAGGAGCTGTATTGGCCATCTAGAACAACGCTGGTGGTCACCCTGCAGCAGCAGCGCAGCTCCTGGAACGGAGGGATGTTGGGAATGGTCTGCTGAAGAGGCTCAGCAAAGCTGATTTTCACTGCTGGTCTTGTGGAGAGGAGGTAAAGAGGAAAGGGGAAGATAAAAAGGACACAGCCTTACCGTTGCTGTAACACAAAAAGAACCCCAACCATCAGCAGAGCCTTTAAAGTCACCATCAGGATAGCATCTTCTGCAGTGATTTTCAGTCCTGCGTGCATCCTTTCTCAACTGCAGATACGCCTGGAATTCTCTGTCTCAGTGTTCAGTAGACCTGAAGACACATGGACATTTCCATTCAATAGGCCTTTTACAAGTCTCCTCTTTAAGTCTGTTTTTATTTGCTCAGGAGACTTCTTACAGTTTCGTTGAGGTCGTGCTTGTCACACTTGGGTTCGCAGCGCCCGCGTGTCACATCCATGGCAAACCTCCATCCGTGGGAGAAGGATCTGAACGTTTTTGACTAACTGATGATTAGCTTCCACGTCTCGTGGTCACCGCCGGATCACTCCTGGAGGCTTTATGTATATAAAATGTTAAATAAGCTGTGCATTGAATGGAGTGGACAAGTTAGTTCAGCAGCTCACGTACGCTTGGAAGAAAGATGACCCTGACATCGTTTCCAAGGAGATTCAATGGAAGTTGCTCACTTTCAGTAAAGAGAAAATAAATCTGTGGTTTAAGTAGTTTAATAGATGAATTCTTCCACCCTCGTATGCATGCACACAAGTGGGGACACTGCTGCTATTTTTAGGCTATAGATTGTGTGTTTAAGTCTTGCGGAGCTGTTTAGGGTGAGGATTGAGGTTTAGGCACACTTGCCTGCAAAAAGCCAATGTGCCAGGGTGTCCAAACAGCCTTTCCTAGATTGGAAAGATGGAAAGTAGTGACTAACTCCCACACTGTGGCTCTCCAAAGGAGCCTTAAGGTTGGATGTGAAAATGTCCCTGGCTCCTTGTAAGCGCCACATGCCTCCTGGTGTGGGAGGCTGGATGTGGTGTGGGATCAGGCAGCTGCCCTGGACTTGTTTTCTCCAAACTCAGCATCCAAAGCCTTGTGGTTAGGATTGACGTGTAGTTGTGTATTTGTATATTTGCATGAGTAAAGGTCAGGACCTGTCAGGCTCTCCAGTAGCTTGTTTTATTTCCTGTAGTCAAAGATAAGCTTAAGAAAGAAAGCATTCAGGTGATTTGGTAACACTTGACACCTAAAACAACATTAACTAGTGCGAAAGAGGTCCCCTGAGCTCCATACTTTGGTCACAAAGATTTGCTATCAGTATTTGCTCAATTTGACTTTATAGGAAACTTTGCTCAGGAAAGACTTGAGCATAAACCAGCACCAGTCCCAGCTGGAAAACTGCCCATTCCAACCTTGCATCCCCACTGGATCACGGCTCTTTTCTGGCAGCCCAAAAAAGCCTGTATATGGACAATGCTTCTGCACTTAAAAGAAAACTAATAATAATTAAAGATCTGAATTTCTGTTCAAAAAGAGTAAAAATTAACTTTTTGTGGTGTTTTTCCAGTTGTCAGTGTCAATTGGTCATTTCAATTTACCCATGTCCTAAAACCAGAGCGGAAAAAGCTGAAGAGACCATTTGATAACCAAGAAAGAGGCAAGCTCAGCATTTTGCAGGTTGAAAACGTTAGTAAATCACCCCATTCCACCATCTCTATCCATCAGAGGTGGGAATCCTCAGTGATGGGGTTTGCGACTGGAAAAGAGCCTGACCCTGCAGGTATTGCTGGTATTGAATGGCAGAGCCTTTTTGTATCACTGCTGTGGCTAATTTGAAACAATCAATCAGTAAAGTGTCAGAAATTAATCACCAGGAGCTTCACAGCTTTAGGAGTAAAGTCAATTGGAGACAACAGAGGAAGGGGCCATTTTTTGGAGGCTTCCTCGGCATGGTTTGGCTCTGGGCTTCGAAGTGGGACAGTGGTGCTCACTTCCCCATTTACAGCACAGGGAAACCATGGCTCAGCTTAAGAATCACAAATAAAGGGGGAAATAGAGTTAAGAAAAGTGAAGCTTGATTGTGCTAGGAGCTTTGTGAGCTTTTGTGTGCGTGCATATGTGGGGAAGGCTTTGGTCCTGTAGCGTAGTACGTGTTGGCACGATACATATTGTTTCTGAATCTGCTTCTGCAGTTGAGATGTTTAAAGATTTGATTCTTTTTTTCCAATATATAAAATAATAATAATAAAAAAATAAAAGAGAACAGTGGCAAAATCCCGTTGAGAGACTGAAAATAAGACATAGAAACCTGAGGGGGCAAGTTGAGTTTGTCACCTGCTCCTGTCCCGCAAGCCAGTGATGGTCTCTCAGTGCCACAGCATCCCAGTACTGTTCTGAAGTGCTCATTGTTCAATAGGCTGTTGTTTTTATCCCAGTGTAATGTTGTGATTGTTATCTGATGACATTGCCAGGGACTTCACATTGTAAGAGGTGGTCCATCATGTTTGATGTATTTGGCTACAATAAACCAGTGGTGTATTTCTTTCTGATTTCGATTCCTAGCAACTGTGACTACAGTAACGTGATGAGTAGCACATACAGTGAGGAGGGGGCCACGGTGACAACGGCCTCCTCCAAAATGTAATTGAACTTTTTTTAATTAAAAAACCCTTAAAAATATTTTTAAAACATTTTAAAACCTTTTTTCTTTTTTTTTTTTTCTGTGTGTGTTCCAAAATGGAATATATGTATTTGATAAAAAAACCAAACCAATCCTGGAGTGTAATTTAATCCTAAACACCCCCCAGCCTTTGTGTATATGGTAAATGTTTGTATTTTGCAGTTTCTGTTTTTGCTTTTTAGATAAATAAAATGTATATGGATATTTTTAAGTCATCTTTGCTTTTTTAGATGAGTTTGTAATCACCTTATAACTGAAAATAAAACTTTCCTTTATAAACCAGCCATGCATTTGGATGCTTTTTTTTTCCTGGTCTTTGAGTAGTTCAATTCTTCCATTAAACCTATTATTTGCCATGGGGTTGTTGATTTGGGAGTTTTTGGTACTTAAATATATATATAGATTTTATATATATATGTATGTGTGTGTGTGTTTGTATAAACGTATATTACATATATATACATATTTATACACACACACATATACATATATATGTGTGTGTATATAAATGTATATGTATATATGTGCGTGTATATCCATGTGTGTATACACACACACACATATATATGTATATATGTATAAGCTGCCTCAGCCCATCCCAAGGTCTGTAGCATCTTGGCTGCATGGCACCACTATGATGGGGCTTGAAACACATTAGTAAAACCCAATAGAAAGAAAAAGAAAGGGAAACCAAACCAAACCAAACTCCAGTTATTTTCCTGGTCATTTCAGGCTCAGTGATGCCCTGTCAGTCAAAGAGATGAAGGTTAAACCAGAGATGCCTTTCCTGAAGCTCTGATTTAAGGTAGGCAAAGCAGCCTGATAGCAGCACAGACCACAACTGTTTAAACTGTTTTAACTCAGGTTCAAACACATCATTCAAAAAGCCCCAAGTTAAGAATTCAAAATTAAGTACTTAAGAGTGAAAATAAGCCAAAAAGCCATAAATGCCACAAACTGCTGCCAAAGGGTTTCATCTCCCTGCCTTGGGCGGCTGTCATCTACCAATGGCTGTACCCAGCTCCCTCGGTCCATGGGACCCAGGGTGACGGGAGGAGGACAGGGCAGCACATACCAGAGGAGCAGCACCATGCTGACCTTGTACCTGGTGCACAGTCACGTTGCACGGGAGCCTGTTCAGCCTCGCTTGGCTCCACATGTCTTTGGCAGGCCCTCGGTGCCAAGCATTGCTCTGACGCCTGCGCCCCAGGAGGGCGGCCGGAGATGGGAGATAAAGCTTGTTTACATGGCAAGGATTCCCCAGGTCTAACCAGGAGCGTTTCCATGCCATGCTCAGGCATTCCTCACTTGCCCAGGAAGGGCTGCAAAACCCAGCGCGCTCTTCCCTTGCCAGTGAGTGGATATTCCCTATGGCCTTACCCAGGCAGCACCCCAGCCTGCGCTGCCCATGCTGGGACCATAGGGGTGTCCTAAAGCACTTTGCAAGAGCAAAAGGAAGGATTCTTAATGTAGGGACACAAGGAGCTATGTTCACAGCAGTCCAATCTCTGGATGTCTGGTTTCAGAGGTGGGATAATTGGAGCAACCTGATCTACTGGAAGGAAGCCCTGCCTGTTGCAGGGGCTTGGAAGTGGATAAACTTCATGTTCCTTCCAACCATTCTGTGGCTACAACGAATCATCCTCCAGCTGAAAGGAAAGCCCAAACCAAATGTATTTCATTTGCTTTTATTTAATTAAAAAAAAAAGAAAGAAAGAAAAGAAAAGAAATTCAAAGTTGTTGCAATCCCATTTAAATACAGAGATTTACAAAGAGGTCCAAAACAGGACTAAAATATTCTTTGAAATGCTGTACTTTTAAATATTGTGCTTTCATAGATACATAAGAAAAATCAGCATATAAAAATACTTTACAAGGAATACACTCTAATATATGGATAAAAATACACATTTAAGTAATGCAGTTCATCTTCAGATCATTCAAAATGCATAGGAAGGGATACAAGGACCAAGTTTTTCTTCCTCTTTTTTTCTCTTTTTTGTTTTTTTTTAAAGCCTTTAATAAAAGTCTTCATTAAAAACCTATGAGAGCTTCCACTGCTCAGAATATTGCATATAAAACCACTTCCGGCTGCACTGTCGATGCTCCACAGTATCAATTATGGCACGTTATCTAGTAGTGGCAGCAATGGTATGGGATATTGCATACTCCAAGAGAAAATGGCTACAACGACAACTAGCTGGATGGGGCCGGGCACGTGTCTGGAAGGAACACCCTGATACATTGCATCATAAAGTGCTAATACGTGGAAGGTGGCAGGCGGATGAGGACACCAATGCAGACGTCGTGGCCCCTCTTCCCCATGGGGCTGGGGGCTCTTGGGAGGGAACAGGGGACTGACCATGGGGCATCATGCTTGCAAAGCCACGGGAAGGCCAGCAACAGGCAAAGAGGGTTGGACCAGGGACAAGCAGCCAAACCCATGTGGGCACACACAAAGCCCAAGCCCGCACAGGACACGGGACACAGCCTCCATCTAATGAAGGGCTTCTCATGCCACTGCCTGATAGGAGACAATGAGGTTTTCTTAACTTGAAACATGAGGGGCAGCCCTGGGAAGACCACTGTTCTTCAAGCTATTCACTTGTGAGCACAGGCCAGGTCTGCAAGCAAGAGATATCTCCATCAAGCCCAGAGAAACAAGGTGGAAGGGGATTTAGGCAGGTAATTCAAGGCTTTTAGCCTTGACTATGGCCTTCTGCTCTCTAATTACTACTCCTGCACAGGAAACCACATCACTCATGAGAACTGATAGCAGTATGAGGTGCTTCATCCCACTGCAGGGTGAGCCAACCCTAGGGGTGGGAGCATGGACAAGGGGTGGCAAGAGGCAGCTGCAAACACCAAGTTTTGAGCCAGAATTGCATCACCACTCTAAAGCACATTTTGAAATGTCTTTTCAAGAGGGCTCTCCATGGCCCTGCGCTGGGAGTGCCAGGGGATGCAGAAACCAATTTATCAATCAGGAGTGTTTTAAAGGATGGAGCACAACAGAAAAGGCGTTTCAGTCTTGCTGTATGCGATTAACCAAGCAAACAAGAAAGAAAATAGCACCATGTGTGTTTGTAGGATGGCCAAGGCCCTCCGAGCGAGGAGGATGTTGGGAGGCAGGACCCCGCACACCCCAGTGCCATGGGGGATGGCTGTGGATGCTCCTTCCTCCCACCAGCAGCTCACCCCATCACTGCCTGTGGCCCGAGATGCGCATCCAGTTCCGACCTTCCCAGCACGATTTGGCGGTCTGAAGACCCACCTCCCTACCTGCAGGTTATGGTACACACAGCATTTACAAATACCAGTGCAAAGAACAGGAAGAACACCCCAAATACCACAATGGCTCAGCGGAGGCCCTGGGCATCGTCTGCTCCTGCTGCTCAGAGGGTCTGGATGCTCGCCTTGACTTCGGTACCATGGGCTACCTGTGCTGGCAGCTCTCTGGTCCCCTCCTGGGGAGTATTGGCAGCCAGTGCCAAGGGATTCCGGCTAATCACCAGGTCCAGCTTATCTCCAGCCTCCGAAATCAGGGGAACAGCCAGACAGCAGTCAAAGTCTCTCGTTCGGATGCGGTTTACCTGCCGGGATGGGTTTAGGATGTGCCATGGGGAGGAACAACAGAAAGACCATGTTTGTTAGTCAGAAATGGCAAGGTTGGTGAAAACACACAGCCCTGGTTCCGAGTTCAGAGCAAAGAGGGGTACACCCCTTCAGGCTGAGCACATCCTTCCTTAGCTGAGCAATGATGCAGTAACTGGTAGAAGGAAGGAGAAAATAAAGTCTGGATGGGGCATAAACCATGACCCCCAATGTCTGGAGCAGTATGACCAGTATTAAACACTACGAGGCTCAAAACCAGTTCTCCTATACAAGCCTGTGGGAGAAAGGTTGCCATTTTCCATGATTTTTTTGCCATCATAGCTTTTACTGCCCTCAACTCTGTGATGCAGGGTGCTCAGTGCCAAGAAACCTAACACAGCTCAGACCACGAGGCTTCTGCCAACCACTTCCCAGCTCAGCCAGCAGTAAATTGACTGTACTGAACAGTTTCTGCTTCTCCTCTGCCCATTTACATCCCTCCTGTCAGAGGAGTCTGGATGCATTTGGGCTCAGAAAGTGGCTGCAAATTCTCTCTGCAGGCTTCAGCAATGAAAGCACTTCTACTACTGTCACTTACAGACCTTCAGGCACGTTTCTAGGCTGGGTCATCTGCAAGAACCACCCCAGCTCTGTCACCTACATCTGCCAGAGCACTTGGGCTTGGTGCCACAACAGCTCCAGGATGGAAAGGGCTTTCAAACAGCACAGGGAAGGGAAGCAAAGAAGGGAGAAAGGAATTTCCCACCCACCTTTGGAGTGAACATAACCCCCAGGGCCAAGCGTTGCTTCCTTCTCTGGGTGAGGGCTGAACGAGTCCATGCAACCCTTCAATCCAAAACCCTTTCCCAGCATTAGTGCATGCCCATGGAGCTGGGCTCTGTGATGGTAGCAGTGTCCCCCTGCCCTAACTGGTGTCCACGCAGTTGACCCCAATAATGCTTCTTACAGCGTAGGAACTAAGGAGAAGTTCTAGACCACATATAGACAAGGACAGACAAGCCATCAGCATGCTCTGCCTTTGGACTATGCCAGCCAAGCGGTTCCAGTGCATAAATGCCATCAGTGCAATGCCGTGCTCCAGCTAATCCATCCATAGGGCTGCTACAGCAGGGATGAGGCGTTTCACTGGCCTTCATGCACATCATCATGCCCATAATCAGCAGCCCCATGAAGCATCTTCAGCAACGCCTCTCTGTACTTCTCGATGGCAGCTGCCTTGAACCAGGTCTGCAAGCCCTCAATCACAACTCCACATGTCAGCACGATGCCAATCGCCTTGTCTTCTTGTAGGTGTAAGCTGTGCAGCTCAGCATGTGGAAGAGGGGTGTTGAAAGTCTTCATGCTGCTCTGTTTAGGATTTCGGGCACACCTCCCAGAGCCCTTGGCACTCGTAGGAAAGCAGCACATCCAACATTCAACAGGAAGGCAGCCCGGAGCCTAATTAGCTTCTTGTTCATTCTTGCACCATCTTTTATTTGAAGCCGAGAAGGAATGATTGTATAGCAGCCAACTGGCTAGAGACCATAACAAGCTTAAACAAGGTTCCCCACAGCGCTGCGAGCCCTCCTGTTACCTGACGGACATAATTTATTGGCTCTAATCCTGCTGCTGACAACCCCGCCTAGGAATCAGTAAAGCTGAACATCTTTCTGAGTGTTCCCAAACATGGTCACAGTATCTGCATTCCCAAAGGGGGGGCAGGTTTTCCACTGGGGCTGCACTTCCTCAGTTGCTGTTTGAGTTGCCCCATAGTGAGAATAGTTGGTTTTCATCCACCTAAAGCTCCTCTCCAGCCTCCAAAACTCACCATGCTCTTACTGTCCCTCTGGTAGTCTGATATGCCCCAGTCATATTTATTACAGACTGCCTGTGAGCAAGGCTTTTATTGTTTCTACATCAGCTGTTCCAGTTCAAGCATCTTTTGAAGGAAAACATCCGTGAAAAGCACTTTGCTTCCTAGAAAACTCTTAGTTGTCAAAGGCATGCACAGAACCTTATGAACACCACTTGGCTCCTCCACATGGGGCTTCACAGGAACACATTGGCCAATACAGCTTAGTTCATCCAAAAATCACCCTCCTACAAGGACCAAGGGTGAAGAGAGGAAGCATCACACCCTTTTGGTTGTTTTGAGCTCTCCAAGCTCCAAAAGGCCAGTGCCAGGACAGGCAGTGTCCTGGAGGAGGTGCAACCTAGGGGTAACCACCTAGTGATTTCTCATTATAAAACACAGGTCTCATTGAGTGCTTGGTGGCTAAGAGCTCACCTAAGTCGGCTAACTATTACCTTTCATTAAAGTTAGTGCTGCCATGGATGGGTCTCACTTCTCTCTTCCTCTCAGCCACTCATTCACTCCGTCCCAGCCTCCAGAACTGCATTTTGCATTTATTACCTGAAGCACTCTGTCATATGGCTTGAGGCCACACTGATCTGCTGGCCCATCCGGACGGACCATATTTACATAGACACCTTTTTCTAACAAGCCATCCGACACACTGAATCCAAAGTCTTCGCTCTCCGGGTCTTTGTGGAGTGTCATCTGGAGGGGCAGCAACAGAAAACACAAGAGTTAATGCACCAGAGGAAGGAGGAGGTAAAGCAGACTGAGCCTTATTCACCATTATCTTTGGTAGATCACATGGAGAAGTGCTTGGAGGACTGGAATACAACCAGCCACACAGCAGTCCCTCTCTTTTGAATGTGGAAGGAAACACAGAGAGCTTCTGTATTTCACTCAAACAGCAGCAATCCAAGTGTTATTAATAGAGCATCACCTTCCCTAGCCCAGGTTATGCTGTGCATCCTCTGTATGCCACAGCGCATGAAAACCCAACATGTTCACATGGCATTTTCAGTGTAGTGTGTCAAATGCAAAGACAGCTTGTTCTGAACACATCACTCAGCAGGAACGTCTCAACTTCCCTGTTCTTTTCAGAAAATTCCTATCAATAAGTGCTGATGTACTGAGGACAAGAAATGGGTAATCTCATCACCCTCCCCTTGAGCATGTCATGCTTTGGTCTTGTCTAAAGGAGCTGGAAGCGTATCTTGCCATGGATAACACTGGGAGCCAAGAACAAGCTCATCCCCCAACACCACCAAAATCTCCCATTGCCTCCCATGAAGCAGAAGAGCAACTCTTCCATGGGGCTCTCACTCCATCACTGTGCTCTTGGCTGGATGAGCCTCATGGATGTGCAGCCCTTGGGAAGGACAATGCCCAGGATGATGCGCAGGAGCAGCCCTGCTGGCCTCAACCTCATCTGCAAAAACACCCAGCATGAGATGCTCTAGCAGAAGGAAGAGTCACCCTATACCATGCCTAATTACACAGCTCCCTCCCTCAGGTAGGAAGGAGTTTTATTTAAAGACACATTTGCCATGCCCTGAAGGACAAGAGCAGATCAAACATCAAAAGCTGTTTTTGCCAGCTCCCGTAACTGCAGGTTTCACTCTGAAGTCACACTAGGAAAGAAAAAGGCAGTCAAATGTTTTGAAACCTCTCCAGCTTCCTCCCCTGCTTGCACTCTGCATCAGCAGCTTCTACACTTAATTAGTTTTCCTAATTACTGTTGCCTTGCACCATGCTTAAACTGGCTATGTTCAGCTGGGTACTGAACTCAAACA
The DNA here is from genome assembly GCA_036873685.1 of Agapornis canus. Classification (NCBI taxonomy): domain Eukaryota; kingdom Metazoa; phylum Chordata; class Aves; order Psittaciformes; family Psittacidae; genus Agapornis; species Agapornis canus. The sequence goes on along the minus strand of JBAFWW010005975.1, from coordinate 17,786 downwards.
AGCATCCCATTGCTGAAGAGCACACCTTCAGGAAGGGCTGGAATGGAATGGAATGGAAGGGGAGGCAAAAAAGTTATTTTTAAGTTATTTATTATAACAAACGTGCCCTGCTGAACTGGGAAAAGGTTGATGGGTGTCCATGGGGCCATACTTTGAGCTTTCTTGCTTGTATCTGCAGCACCACTTAATGAGCTCCAGAACACAAGGACCTGGGAATCTCACCTAATAAAGGGAAAGAGGAAAGCACAGATTCGAACCCTGCTGAAGCATGGTAGCTAAATGCTGTTACTCTTCTGACCAGACCCTCTGGGAACCTTTGCTGCAGACCTTGGTGGGGGCCAGCTTTAACAAGGAACATTTTCAGGGGGTTCTCCAAACAAAGGAGATCTTCTACAAGGTTCAAAGCTTCTGCAGCTGTCACCATCGAGGTACTGCAGCGCCACAGCAAGAGCAACCCTTGGCAACACAAACCTTGTGAAACTCGAGGGGGGTAGGGGACATGATTTCCTGCATCTCCTTCTCAATCTTCTTCACATCCAGGTTCCTCTCGTTCTTCTTGGCAGGGGAGCTGCTGCGCTCAATCTGTCCATCCTCACAGCTGGCGTTTGCTTTCCTCAACGGGCTCAGTCCCGATGGGTTGACAGAGTCCAGGAGCAGCTTGCTGTTGTCCAAGCCCAGGTTGTGCACACTCCCTGTCATGATGGATGCCTGCAGGGTGAGGGCACAAAGTCACTCAGCTGAACCAGCAGCGGGAAGAGATGGACCACAAGGCAACAAAAGCAGCAGAGACATCAACAGGGTGGCACCATTGCTCTCATGAATCAGGAAATAAGTACCAAGAAACTCTTCCAGTTGGCTATAAAAGCCATTTCCAGACCTTGGGAGCCTGCTGCCACATCTATCACTGACCTGCTGTTTGCTCTCCTCCCCATCATGGAGCTTTATCTCAGAAGGAAGAATCTGTGAAGCATCTCATTATTTTCTGATGACCCCTTCTACACAAACAGGGCCAGATAGGCCTCATCTGTGTACAGAAACCTTCTTGATAGTCAAGGATGAACATCCCAATCTCAGAGGGCTCCAGTGTTTGCTGGGCTCTCCAGCCTGTCTTGCAGGCTGCAGCTCACACAAGGGCTGGCAGTGGCCTAGGAGAAGCAATAGCTTGGACTCCACTGAGGCCAATTCAGTAGAGAAATTAGGATTTTATCTGTCAGTAAATGGGAGCTGTCACTGAGGAAAACTGAGTTAAAAATATGAAATTAAGTAGTATTTAAGCCTGGTCATCCCTGGTAACATCCATTAAAAGATGGCCCTAAGTAGATTCTACTCCATTTGGCAATGCTTTTCACTAATGAGATTACATTGATCAAAGCTAACGAGGGAGTCAAGAATCCAGTCTGTGGAACCTCAACTGGCTCCAGGTCACAGAGTCCATTTAAACAGCGTAATGAAAACTGTCATTTCGGAGTTCAGGCTCCAAGGGTCTGCAGTCCCATTAAACGTCAAAAGGTAGAAGGGGAAAAGAAGGGAAAGGTAGGGAGCAGACAGCAGAATTCTGCAGTGTTAGACTTGCCAAGTCAAAGAGCAACTGCTGCTGTGCATGGGGTAAACAGCATCCGACTAAATCTCTAATGAACGCCCTCCAGCTCTTTGCTCCAAGCTGGAACAAAGGCAAACAAAGCAAATTGTGGAGGCAGGATGACAATGCCAGGACTCCCCACCCTATTCCCAAACACAACCTTTTAGCTTTGCACTTTTCAGGTAACCTGCTTGAGTTTGGCCAAACCCCCAAACCCTGCTACATGCTGGAAGGATGAGGACTTACCCCATATGGAAACACAGATTAAAACCCATCATTACAGCCAACCAGGGGCTGTTTGTTCAGTGACCTCAGGCAGCCTCAACACACCCCAGGGTGCTGTGCCATGCATGTACCAATACCAGCACGGCAGAGCCCGTGAGGAGACAGAAAGGTCTTTGCAGGTTGTGCTAGTGTCCTCCCTCCAGTACCCAGGAGCATCCACCTCCTTCCCTGCCTTCAAGGTATTGAAATACTCCTTGCAGCATCATAAACAATTTGCTGGGTGCTTTGGCTTAAGGGCCAGCAGCAGAATGGACAATTCCAGGCTTCTCCAGCCTGTGGCTGCCCTGCATTGTTTTCTCCCCATGTCTTGGCTGCCCTCAAAGCAAAGCAGGGACATGTGCCCCACTAGATGTACTGGAAAAAGCCTGTTTCTACCCATACCCCATAGTCTCAAAGTGGATTGCTACTGTGTGTGAACCCGCTTCCAGGCTATCTTGGGTCATCTTGAATGAGTCCCATTGTTTTAGCTTTTAAAGCATTGCTATAACTGTCAAAACTCTGAAGCCTTGAAACAGCATCTCTGCACTATGGATCCCTGGAAATGAAAGGGATTGGGCACAAGGATATTTTCTCTATCCTGGCATTTCACAGTCAAACAAACCCCCTCTTTCACATTTAGGTGCCAGCCATTATGTAGAAGAGAAACAGCTATGTGCCATTTTAGAGGGGTACTTTTCCCTTAAGCATTCAAAAACAGTTCAGCAAGGCTGAGAGCAGCTGCCTAAACTCATTTCTACATACATTCAGGTCCAGGAAATAGGTGATTAAAGGAAGAAGTTACAGTTTGGGGGGGTTGTGTGTTGGGTTGTTCTTTTTAAATCAGCACTTTCTTAAGCAGTTAAGATACTAAATACAGGGGTTTGTGTTTCAACACAATGAATTTACTTGAGATTTCCTCCCCCACTTGCGGTTGCTAAGGATCAAGGAGGAAAGAACAATTAGTAAGTCCTTTGTCACCACAGGACTTTCCTTTTCCACCTCCAGTTATTCAGAAGTTGTCTTCTTTTCTCTGAAGCCTGAGAGATGCAATAGTGCATAAACAGCCCCACTGGGGGTGATGGAGGGCACGACCCAGTGAGCTCTCTCTGGTCCTTGGCACACAGAAGGCAAGGGGAGAGATGAGCTCATGGGGTCCTGCTCCTTCTTTTGGGCTGCAGGAGCTGAGTCAGGGAGGGGAGCAGCACAGGTCCCATCCTGCTGAGCAGTCTTGAGGGAGGCCTTTATTTGCATCCCACACCTTAGAAATCCAGGCTCCTTACCCTACAACCGGACACAATAACATGACCTCCAAAGCATTCTGGATAAAGAAAAGAGAAAGTGGCTTGCGAAGAGAGGAAACACCTTTATTTCTGCAGGAAGCAATTACTTGCTCAGATTTTTCCATGGGGAAGCCCGGTTGAAAAGCTTCCAATTACCTATTTCACTGAAAGAGTTTCCAGCAGAGTGACAGCTGAATGCAAGATATATGTTGGGCCAGGCTATATTTGAAGTAAGCCAAGGCGTCAGTCCCAGCAGGGCTAAGGGGGGGCTCCTTTTGCTTGGCCTTTAATAGCTTTGGACAGGCAACATCTTCCCAAGCAGAGGGTTTATTTACCGTTTGATGGGGAAGGTTTGCCAACAGTCATGTGAAGATTGTTGGCCAGCAATGGTTTGCAAAAGGAGCTTGGAGTTCCTGGTGGGTTAAGTCATCGGCTCAGGGGGAAAGTGCACACAAGCAACTACCTAATGAGACATAGTTATCCATTAGCACAAACTGAGATTAAACTCAAACCCTTCTTCACACCACCGGCAGCACAGGGATGCCGCAGGCAGCTAACAGATGTGGGGAAGCAGTCTAACATTTAGGGCAAGAGCAAAGCAAGGGGATCAGCAGCAAATTCAGGAAGGGATTTACCTCGATCTCCCTCAAAAGCTCAGACTGGCCGCATGTTTCCAAATCCTCCAAAGCTTCTCCAAAAACACGCCAAAAACTATCCTCGTGAGTGGTCTCAAGGCCATTTTGGCGGTTGGGGTATCTGTTGTAACGTAGGAACCAAACATTGTCAGCACTCTTCTGCAGCGGGGTGAAAGCCGCAAGGCTACAGCAAGTGTCTCACCAGTAAAAGCAGAGACTTGAGGAGTCTTCATATACAAAAGCAAACAATATGAACTTTTCAGACAGGAGTCCGAACACGAGACCTCCATGCATTTACTAACAAGAGTCCTTCAAAGGAAGAATTAAGTTGGTGTAGCAATGTCAAAGTTCAAAGGGGAAATTAAAAAGTGCCTGTAGGAAGATTGGAGGTTTAGGAAGACGTTTTGGTGAAATAGAGAAGTGAAAGAAAAAAGGATGCGTTATGGGTAAACCAGGAGCCTCAGAGACTGTTAGTACAAAGGCTGATGGGATAGAGCTCAGATCTGAGACACAGAACACCTGAGAAGAGAGAAAAACACAGAGGGTAACAGACATGGTGAGAAAATGATAAATACATTAGGTCTCTATGAGAGTAAATAATGCAGAGATGTATATAAAAATGGTTGCCCTGGGCTGGACAAGCAAATGCACACAACAGCCAGCAATAGCAACAGTGTCATGTATAACCCATACAAACCACGTTTCATTTGCTTTGGGTTGGCAAGGGAGCTGAGCTGTTACCTTCAGAAAGTCTCTTTCTTTTATTGGCTATGTAACAGCCATGGCACTTTTTTGCCATGTAAAGATTGCCACCATGTAAAGATTGCCACCACTTCCATCTACAACAGAGAGGAAGGATAGAGAGGGCCACTCGCAACATATGTTAACGTGAACAGCATGTGTGCCTAGGCTGGGGGCTCTGCAATTCCCCACCTTGGATGTTTCAGCATCTCTTATCTCTGACCACAAAGCCAAGGTCAATTCTTGGACTGCTAAAGCAAATAGCAATTAAACATGCTGAAGGCCTCTGAACAAGCCAGAGAAGTTGGTGACACTGGGCACTGCTTACTGAGCACCAGCTCTGCACAGAACTCAGTTTAACAGGAGCCTCTTGAATTAAACTCTCTGTGGTGTTAAATCAAGGTCACAATAAAACCACCAATGTGTCATGGGGAGAGACCCCAAAGGGACAGTGACATTAGAGCAGCCCTAATGCATCTTCTGCACATCTTATGAGGAGCTGCATGGACAAGGCTCCACCTCTGCTACATCTGGCACCACTTGCATGGCTTAATGGTCATCATTAAGGAAGGGAGCTCATCCAGCAGAGCCATTTAGCAGAGTCAGAACATTTAACCTGAGCACAAGTCAAACAGAGGATGGCCTCCATTAAATATATAATGACCTCTTACACTATTAATAGAGCTTTTTCCAGATCTCTATTAACTGCAAAGTGTTTAGCACACGCTTTGCTTTTCATTTAAGGGTTGAAATGGAAGCCTGTAGGAGACAAACTCACACACATGTGCTTTTGCTCCTTGGGGGATCATGGCCTGACTGGAGGGAGCAGTATTTGGCATGGCTTATTGCATTTAAATACCCCCCCCCCCCTTTCCTTTCATCAGCTTTTACAGGCCAGTAGTCTTCACACCAGGCAGAAAGGTCAAAAACCCACACAGCAAGACCTTAGAAAAACAAACCCAAATTTCCCCCTAAAAGGAATTGTCAATTCTTTCCCCTTACTCATTTCCTTCCTCCGCTCCCAGGTTCCCGAGGAGGCAAAAGTCCCTTGCAGTTACCAGTTTGCTGCCTCTCAGATCAGCCGTGTAACACACACATCCAGGACACAGATGAATCAGAACGGGGGCTCTCACACCACTGGCTCAGCAGGTTTTTACAGGCTGAAGGCAGCCAGGGCTAGAGACAGTTTGTTTTCCTCCCTGATAAAAGCACTCGGCAGCATGAACTGTTTCACTTGCACTTTGACATCAGGGCTTGGAGCCCTCATTAGGGACGTGCAGAGCTTTGAGGGCTCAGATTTGCTAACTTCAGCTGGCTTCGCTGCGAGGGCCACCAGGGACAGTGACCTCTGTGAGCTGGTTCTCACTGAGATGCAAAACAAGAACAAAGTCTCGGCCACTGCCAGCCTTCCTGCCAGTGTGATCCTCTTTAAATAGGTGGAAATGGCCATGAGATGTTCTAAGGGTTTTGTTTGGACAAACAAAAGTTAAGGAACAAAATAAGGAGGAAACAAAAAGAACTGACAGGAACAACATGACACACACAACTATGGGGACTCTGGATGATGTCAAGGGGAGGGTTTTATAAAGCAACGAGGCTTTTCCACCACGTGTGGCTCGGCAAGGGGCAAATCCAGATGGATTTTGACAAGGGACAAGGGGCAAGGGGCAGCTGCAGCCTCCTCCATGGGCTCAGGAGGTGTTGCAGGATTTCTCCCACACCAGCTAAACCCATGGATTACCTTCAATGCGTTCACTCAACATGGCTTTATTTGTGGTGTTGGAAGGGCCCAAGTGTGATGGAGAGAGATGTTCCAGCCACAGCTTTGGGAGACTGTAACTTGGACATGAAATCTCATACTGGTCCTCCAAAAGCTTTGGTTGGCCTGCTCTGTTTCATGGCTCTTTTGAGCTGCTGTGTCTGGCCAGCACATGAGGGGAGAGCCCTGATCACATCTACTTATCACACCTAAACTATGAAAACACTGCAGCCTTTACATGGCAAGGCAGGAGAATGAGACATGGTAAGAACCTGTGGTCCATGCAGCTGAGACCACCCTAACTTCAGACGCAAATGTCCCCTGGCCATGGCAGAGGTGCCACAGAGCTACACCCAGGGTAACCTGGCAATGTGGAGGGGGTTCGCCACCCCAGCACCCCTCTCCATGGCTGCCTGATGCCAAGATGGGGACATTGCTGACCATCCCATCCCATTCCCATCCCATCCCATCCCATTCCCCTGCCCCACTGTCCCTCTACAGTGACACCCACATCTGCAGGCGCTCCTCCCTGCCTCCTCCCACCCCTCCGTACCTGCTGGGCTTGTCCCAGTCATCTTCACTGAAGCTTCCATCCATGTAGGGGTAGTTTTTCCTGGGGTCCCCCGGAGGGGTGCTGCTCTTTTGCCTGCTGTGTCTCCATTCATGTGGATGGAGGGCTATTCCTGCAGCCTGAGGTATGTACGTACCTAGGGAAGGCAAGAAGGGGTGGAGAAAGAGAGGGGAATACCCGGTCAGAAAGCCCAACTGACATAAGCCATGCTGAGCCAGGAGAGCCTCCTTTCTAAAGTCCCAAACCTGAGGCCGTATAGATTGCATACTGCTTCCATCTCAGTCATCCAAAAGAGATCGTTCTTCCCATCTCTCCTTGCTTTACCCAAAGCAACTTCTCAGGATCTTGACATAAGATGCTCCATTTCTCCTCTGCTCCCCCAATTCTGAGTACTTGTGGGCCTGGGATCCACATGCCGGGGACAATGTATACCCACAGATGCAGATCCTACCCCCAGCCAGCTCCAATCTTGCTAAACAGCTCCTGTTTCCACACTGCACCCAACAGAAATGGTGCTGCTGATGCAGCCACCTTTAAATACAGTGAGGCCTTCAAAGGATAAAGAGAAGATGCTGCCAAGCTTCCCAACCCCATCTGTTTGGAAGGATTTGAAGGGTCAATTTCTATTGGGGGGGGGGGAATCATTTAGATTCATTTAGATTCTCAACTGCCTTTGGGACTTAATGGACATCACAGAAAGTAATAGGATATAGAAGGACAGCAGCAAAGAAACTACATCCAGAGCATCCAGAAGCAACAGCTTCCCTTCAACAAGTATAATAGCACTGAGGGTACCTGGTGGTGGTTATCAGCTTCACTGTGCTCAGCAGTGTTAAAGGAGGAAGGCCTAGCCCTGATCCCGAGAGCTGCTAGGGAATTCCTGCAGCCAGCAGAGCCCTCCCATGCCTTTGGGATCAGCTGGTGCAGGTATGGAAAAGTGCTTTGGGGACATGTGTGTGAAAAGCAAGGAACAGGAGGAAAAACTGCTGGCTTGAGAGAAGGTGAGGCTCTTCTGTACCGTGTTTGAGAAGAGATCAGTATGGGCTGTTGGGATGAAATCAGACACATTCCATTACTTCTGCCCCCATTTCCTGTACTGCAGTGTCTTACTCCAGGGATGCAAACCCACCACTACCAAGTCGCAAGATCCTCATGTAGCTGCCTGGACAGAAACCTTCCAAACCAGAGCATTCCTCAGCAGCATCAGTGCCATCTGCAGTGGAAATGAATCTCCTCAGTCCCCTGCCCACCTCCTGCTGCCCATTAAGTGTCTCAGAGAAATCCCCACAGCCCTTCCAAGAAGCATCGCACACTTCCATCACACGCTGTGCCAAGAGAACAGGAAGAGGTAACAGGACAAACGCATCATTAAGGGAGACTTGACCTCCCAAACAGCTCAGAGCACTGGAAATACCCAAAGACAATGCCAGCCCTTCCTCTGGGAATGCCAGGGTCTGTTATTTCACTTAGCTCAGTGTTTCCTCCATGTGTTTTTAAAGGTTAGACTGCTCTGGAGACAGCCCCAGCAACAGTGCTTGCCAACAGGTCACAGCAGTCAGGAGCGCTCGCTGCCTTCCAGAGCAGAGCAAGGTCCCTGGATGCAGGTCCCTGCAGTAGGTGGGCAGCAGTGGCTGCAGGGGTATGTGTGCAGGTCTGTCACTTGGGTGCCACTATTTCGCCTCCTCCTTCCAGAGGGATAGGCTGGATCCCTGGGATTCAGAGCCACCTGGTGGCATGTTCTCACCAAGCCCAGCACAGCCCAAACCCTTCCTTGAGCAGTTTCCTAAAGCTGTGGATGAACCTAAAACCCACAAGGCTGCAGAGCCCAATCTCCGGTTCTCCATTTGGGATGCAAACCCCAACCTCCAGGCAGGTCTCCCTGCATCCTGCCTTCCCTGTGTATCCCATGGGCAACCCTGAATGTCCTTCTCCCTACCCTCTCCCCAGTACCACCATGCAGCCAGGGAAGAGGAGAGAGCTTCCTGAAACTGAGTTGCAGCCTGTGGATGCTGGACAGCTTTGCACCAGCCCTGCTCCTTGAGCTTCTGTGCTCAGTTACTCATTCTCAGTTTAGCGGTCTAAACCCAATATCCAACTTGTGTTAAGGTCCCAACAGATGGAGAAGGACTGCAGCATGATGAAGGCCAGGGGAATCCTCCTGAATGAAGCCTCTAGTCCCAGTTGCTTTCCCAAATTCAGACCTCAGACCAATGGAGGCTGAAGGAAGACATAGGTATGGTGGAAAAGACACCAGACCCATGCACTGCACCCTAACTCAGAGGACAGTGAGCACAGGCACGCACTTTGCTCAGCACACAATGAAGGTGCTTTGCTCCTGCAGCATCCTCCCTGTTTTCACATTCTGCTCTGGGCAGCAGTCTTTTCAACAGTTCCCTTTGCAGAGGCAGCTTGGGGCTTGGTTTTGTTTCAGCATGGGCTAATACAAGCTTACATCTCTAAACCTGAACAGGAATAACTATTCTCCAGTGTTTTTCTCTAAATAAAAAGATGTATTCCCATGACTAGAGTATCCTTCATCCCAATTCCATGTGTGTGCCAGAACCCACAGCTGAATAAACCTGGCCTCAAAGACATGTGTTCATCTGATCACTCACTTGGGAGTTAGAAATACTTTCTTGTAGTATTACCTTAATTATTCTGTTAAGTGAGTGCTTCTAGTCACAAGACATTCTTGTGGATTTTAAAACATCCTGAAGAGGATTAGTATGTCCTATGCGGCCTCTCTGGGGAATCAGAAGTGAGCTATGGACCAATATGTCTGTAAGACATATGGCCAATGAATATTTCCTCTGATTATGTGAATTATGAAGTGCTGCAATGGTTGTGAAAATGCTGTGAACAGTGTGATGCCATATAAACCAGAAAAAATGTGCCAATAAAAACCTAAAGCAGATACATCAGCTCAGAGCACCACAGGAGTGCACTTTAAAATCCATTTTGTTCCTTGCTGGAAGCAAGAAGCCATGTAAATATGGTCAGACCACAGGCTTCAGCTCATATTCAGTCTCCAGGCAGGTTCAGGCGCTCTGTCGATCTTCACCCTAAGAAAAGACAACCCTGGGCTTACCTTGGCTTCCATACCCAGCATCAATGCCGGAGCCATCCCAGGAATCCATCACATTGTCCATGCTAGGAATCGTGCTGGAGTATATCTCAGACAGCTTGCTAGTTTTCTGGGAGTCAGTCAGGTCATCTTCTGGGTCACTCACTTCGTTTATACTCCCCGACTTCTTGGGATAGGCTTCTGAAACCAGAACATGCTGCTTTAGCCCACATGAAGACTTACACTGACATAGGGCCAAGCCCAAAAGATTGTGAGTCTTTTGAAGAACCTCTTCAGCTCTTGCAAAGTAGCTGAGAAAGGCATGTGCAAGGTGGTTGAAAGGATTTAATGTGGTGTTCTTAAAGGATTTAATGTTGTGTTCTTAACTCAAGCTGAATCAAGAAATGCTCTTCTGAGTTTTTAGCACATGGAATATATGGGGATTTGAGAGAGTTGGCACCTAATCGCAGTTCTCAAGCACACCTTCTTGTGCCTTTCATAGAATCATAGAATAGTTCAGGTTGGAAAGGGCCTTAAGATCATCCAGTTCCAACCTCCCTCTCATGGACAGGGATGCGTCTCACTAGACCATGTCACCCAAGGCTCTGTGCAACCCAGCCTTGAACACTGCCAGGGATGGAGCATTTACAACTTCTTCAGGCAACCTCTGCCAGTGCCTCATCACCCTCACAGTGAAGAACTTCCTTATCATGATATACACGATGTTAAAAAGAATTGATGTGATTTTGAAAAACCCCAGTAAGTTAGAGATTTGCACTTTGCCTTTAAGGATCCAGCCTATTTCATCACAGCAGGACTATGAAAGCAGTAGCACACTCTCATCTTCATGTAATTAGGAGAAAGTATCCTATGTTATCATTGAGCATTGGGCATACTTTTGGAGCTTTTTTCTTTAAGCTTACATTGTGTGTGTTGTCTTTGCAACAATACTTTTTGCTATGGCAACAACTATTTTATTAGAATCCAGAGCATGAATATGTAATGCTGCATTGACCCTATTGCTCCTGAGAGAAATCAACTTCAGAAAGATTTGTTTTGGCCAAACTTTCAAGGAGGAAACAAAGTGTAAAAATATGCATTAACTGAAAAAAACCCAAACTTACTTTTAAGCAGCATTTCCCATTATTCTATGCTATTGTCCTCTCATTATAGCCTCAGGTTTGAAGACACGAGCTCTGTTTTGGAAGATGACAGGGTGGGGAATGTTATTTTGCTCACATTAGTTTATTGTCATCATTTTGTACATCAGAAAATGGTTTCTTTCTTGACTCACATAAGCAACATCTGGATCTTGCTTTACCCCCTCCCATTCTTACAGTGGGGATCAACATCAGCTGTGGCTTTACGCAGAGGCACAGTGTAGGATTAAACCTGTAATTTAGCATCTCATTCAGCTGATATGAAGATGTAATTGTAATTAGGAGCCCCAGGGTCCATTAGCACATGTATGAACCTGGAATTTAAGCCGTGTTTGGATGTATTATGTCTAAACTCTCTAGTGGGCAATAAACCTGTTAGCCAAGAAAAGCCAGAGGCGAGACTTTGTCTGGAGGTACCATAGGACTTCCCTGGAGGTCCTTCAAACAGTGAATCATCAATGTCGAAATGCTTGCAGCTGAATTCCCAGCTCAGGCTCAACTACGGAAAGAGAAATAGAAAAACTACAGGCAAACTGGGGAACTGAATTATCTGCTCAGGGTGCCCAGTGCTTGACAGGCGTTTTCTGAAATCAGAACAGTTGGTAAATGGGTGTAAGAGTGTCTGACTTGTCCTAGTGTTGCTGTATGCTGAGGGCTTTTTAAGATCTTCCAAGCATCATCATAATCTTTCCTGTCTAAAGTCAATGGGAGACCCTGTCTAGTGAACAAGAAAAGACAACAGTGTTCAGAGCTGTCCATCTGGCACCAGTGTTACACACTGCTCTTTCCAGAGGCAGGATCTTGCATTTCATAAGTGGGCTCAGCTCTCTGATTATTTGGAACAGGAAGCATGTAGTAAATATTGCTACTGTTAAAGCTTTTTTGGTTTTGCTCTTCTTATTTTGTTTTTGTGGCTTTGTAAGCGTTGTGCCCTTCCAACACAGGTAAGGATTTGAACTTTGTTAACAGTTGAAGGGTTTATAAAATAGATTCAGTGTATTCCTTCCCCTTATCTTTGAACTAGTAGATACTAGGCCTTTTTGTTGCTGTTCTGTCTTTCAGATACCACTTGTTTTCACCACATAATGATACAAATAATACAGAAAGAGGCTAAAACTGTTGTCGTTCAGCAAAACTCCACAGGTGTCAGTGGGTTCGGATCTCATTCACAAAAGTGCAGCTATGATATAGAAATATTCTTTTTAAATAGGCTTTTAGTTTTAGCTGGTTGCTAGAGGTGTATGAACAGATACCTGCTGCTGTAAATGTCAGAAGTAGATTCTGTTGTGTCTGCTCTGCTCCAAGTAATAATGTCAGAAAGCTTTTTGTATGTCTGATGAAGATTCAAGTGTTATAAAATCTGCAAAGTCACTGAAGAAAGTGATATACAATTAGACCTGACAGCCTTATTGAAGTTAATAGGTAATACAGTGAGCAAAAGCAGTCCATCGTAGGTAGAAAATATCTCTTTGAAAGGTGAAATCCATTGGTAGTGGATCAGCTCAGAACCATATGCAGGCCTTCCATCTAATTCTGTCTGCACTGATGTTCTGGACACACATTTCCTGAAAAGGAAAGCTGTTGTGTGGATGGAGTGAGGACACCAGCCATTGAAGCTGCCCTGCAGAGCTGCACAAAGATTTCAGGACAGCTCTTTGTCATCACACTTTCATGATTTCCAATGAGATTCACACAGGTTTGAAGTGAACATCTGGATGAGATATTCCTTCTACCCAAACCCATGCTTCAGTTGCCACAGCTCCTGTGACTTCGACTTTCCAGGAAGGGTCTGCTTTTGGTTACATGTCAGCACTTGATCTTCAGAGGGGTCAGGAATCAGTTCTGGTTTGAGATATTCTGGGTGGCTGTAAAGCAAACATTGGGCAAATGTGCAGCTTATCATCTCACCATAGCTGTTGGTGACTAGCCAAGGATTTCTTTGTGTTTTAGTACCCAGAAGACAAATGAAGATACATTGATCAACTATTTTTTGCATTACTTTATGAAGTACTTGATTATTATGTAAACTGACTTGAAGCAGCATTATTGGAAATAGCACTCCTCCAGCCACAGTGTAATGTTAAAGCAGGTGGGATGGAATTATACCATTATTTGATGTGAATGCCAGCCAGGGCTTAGAGCACAAGTGGCCCCTCACAGATTCAGAGATAGTCTTTCTACTAGAGCCCCTTTGATCTAGTGGTCATGGTGAGCGACAGCTTCCCTGAATGAGACTTATCTACCTGTGGGGAAAGGACTATTAAAGGAATAATCTTTCATATCCACTTGAAGAAAGGAATTTCACAAATACAAAAAAAATGTATGTGTAAATGAATGTGTGCTAATGGGAACTGTCATCAAGGGAATCTTATGCAAGCAGTTCCCAAATGGATGCAAGATACTGTGGGTATCCTAGGCTGTCCAGCTCTGGAAGGAAGATAAAGAAAGGAAGATGTACATTTAACAGACTTGCAAGAAAAAGCTTCACCATCATGTATGGGAAAATGAATATGCTTTCTTTTGAGACACATGAGCAACCTGTAGGGCAGAAAACTCTCTATCTCTTTGAAATGATCTCCAGATGCTCTATTAAAATATGTCAAAGCACACAATGCAACAGCTTTAAGCTAATGCCACGTTATAGAAATATCACTTATTTCATAGTTGAAAAAAAAGAGAGGAAGTTGGTGGCCCACTGAGATTTAGGTGAGATTTTCACCTTTGGCAGGTCTGGTTTCCTTTCTCTTATTTATTTAGATATGAAACTCCATCAGATACTTGTGTGAATACTTTAGAGCTCTCTGCTAGGTATTTAAAATGCACAAAGGCAAAAGAGAACAAAGGCCAGTTTATATATAGTGAAGGGGTTTGTGGAACAAAGACCTTTGTAGAGGTACTAAGGGATGTGAGTTCAGTAGTTTCATTCTTCAGCTCTTACTCATCTGAGTAATGAAGAGTGCTGCTTTCAAATGAGGCCCAGAACAGAAATGTTGGTGGATGCTGTGGGTCTGACTTGCAATGTGTTGGAAGACCACCCGAGACTGAAAAGGCATCTGGGTACTGGAGGTCAGGAGTGGAATGTGTTTGTGGAAGGATATGAGTGCTTGGGCTATGCAGTGTTACTTGCCCAGCCCATCCAGGAGGGTTGTGAGGTTAGTTGATGTCCATACAGGTCTTTGAGGAGGTGCTTCAGATTAAGCCTGTGGTGCACTAGCACAGCTCTCTGCCAGAAGGACACAGTCCTGGGCTGCTGTTGCCAGTGGGGCTGTGGTGGTGACTTTGATGGATGCTGCTTATGAAACCTTAGGTCAAACTCCCCTTAGTGTTAAGTGCTCACTGCTGCCCTTCTCAATCAATGGACCCATCCTGCAGTGACAACGAGTTTTAAAGAGAATAGTGCACTTTTAACAATACTGTCTAGATCTAGGGATTGAGAAAACAGTGCTGTTTAGGTTTAAGGGTAGGGTGAGGGTGTCTGTAACATGGAAAGGATTCTGCTCGTGACCGTGGAAATAGGAATTTTGCATGTTTGCCCTGTTTATACCATTAACAAAGCAGAAAGACTTTCAGTTTTGAAGAACTCTATGTGGGAGTGTAAACTGTTGATTTCGTATGGTTATGGTGTTTATACATTGCAGTTACTTAAGAAAATGGGGCCATTTCCAAGCATTTGTCAGCCCCAATTCTGAAGTTTCTTTGTTTCTCAGTTTTTTCTATCCCAATTTTATACAATTGTAAGATTTGAAGGAATTGTTCAGAAGTTACCTAGCCCTGTGTGTTATGTAGCAGGATGTTGAGAGACATGTGATTATAAAATCCAGACATGCTGTGTGCTGACATGGCTTTCTCTCTTAGCACTAGCCTGAGTAGATGCTGAATATTCTTAAGCTAAAGCATAGCTAGAAGGTTTCTGGTAAAAAGCAATTTGCATTTTTGGATAACAAACAGCAGAAAAAGGGCAGATACAATTTTCCAACACCTGCTCTGGTTTTTAACTTCTTCCATTGAGTGTCTGTATGGTTCAGAATTGGGGTTTTGCCTTTTACTGGAATGCCTAAAATTGTCTCCTGACAGAAATACAATTGTAGAATAATTGGATTCTGTCCTTTCTCATTAGATCATGTTCTGTTTCCTTCAACATACAATCCGTAGAAAAGATGTTTCTAACATTTCCTGAGAAGTGCCTTTCAACATAAGCTTTTTCCATCTGCTTTTGGAAAATCAGAATATTTTATAATGACACAATCATCTTGCTCAAGTTACTTGTTTTCTCTTAAAACATTTTGTACTGTTAGAGGTGTCATCTAAGGAAGATTTAGGAAAAGTTAAAGGTAAAGGTCATCTTTCTGTCTAAACTTTGCTCATAGAAAAAGATAACTAAACGGACTTGCTCTTTTGAGAATGATGTCAGAATTTCCCTCTAGATACCCATTTTTTATGGACTTGTGATGGAATTACATCACTCGTCTTAACTATTGAGTAATAGAAGCCTTTGCTAACTGTTCCATAACCCTGGTTTTAATGGATGAACTCTCCACTGGTTTCTCAAAACAGTTATTCCAGCGAGGAGATGATACATTCAAACTGAATTTGCATCATTTGGTGAGAGGTTACCATGAGTAAGGGTCTGCTGAAAATAAAACGAATAATCAACTAATATTGTAATGGATATCAGTGAAGGTATTGGAGGCTGAGATAAATTTTAAAGGGATTAACTGGATCAAACATACTTTGGCAATTCTTAACTTCTATGATAGTCTGAAATTAGGAAGGAATGACTAAACCAACCCATAGGAAAAACACCAGGATAAACATCATCCAAACTGCAGAAAAATAAAGCAGCTCCTTTGAGACTTGTCAGCTCTGATTGCTCTTTCTATTCTCCCATCCACCAGCTTAGCTTCTGATAAACCCATCAAAACTGTGAGCACAGCAGAACAGTGAAAGGACAAGCTCTGCTCCTACCTGGAATGTACTGGATGCATGTTTAGGATGGGGATGGACCCAGCGTGGTCGCAGTGCCCGGGCAGGACGTGCTGGAGCTGCTGTGCAGTCCAGCAGGGCGCACTGCACTAACACTGCTGAGATCCCTTAGTGAAACTCGGCAGTCACTGCGGTTCCTTCCCAAGGGGCTTTGACTAAGAGCGCAGCTGCATGATGAACGTGCTTACAGTAGGGCACTGGCAGGTTAAGAAAACACTGACTTATGTCTGAAAATGGTTCTAGGGTCAACTGCTACCAAGATGTGGAAAACTCGCTCTGGAGAAGTGGCTGTGTCTGAAGGAAAGCCCTGCACTGCAATGCCAAGGATTCTGTGAATTATTAGGTTTGCAGTATGTAAACAATATATTTTAACTTAGTTTATGTGTGTATGGCTCACTGCTGGAAAAGCCCTGACTCCCACTGGCTTCAGGGAATGCTACAAGTGCACAGAGCCTCTGTGGACACGGCTCCTGAGTGCTTTGTTTGAAGAGTAGTGAAGCTCTGAATTAACCCTTCCAAAACCAGAATTCCTGCAAATGTGCTCCTCTATTGCCTCAGGTTTGCACATACAGGTATTTGCTTAGGTGTAATCATTCTCTGCATCACTCCAGCACACTTTTCATGTGCAGAGAGCGCCTTACTCATGCATGATAAATGTGTGTGCAGGGTTCGGTCCAGTGTTGTATTTGATTGTGTGTACACATGCAAAGTCTGTGCTTGTCCAAGAAGCTGTATCAACAAAGGACAAATTCTTATATTACACACAGAAAAGCTGTGTAATGGAAACAAACCCTGGCACATTGGGTAATTAGATTGGGTTAGGTCCCTGTGCTCTAATGTTGGCAATATGTATTAGGAAAAAAAAAGACTGGGTTTTGATTTTAAGAAAAGACAAGTAACCTTTTCATGGAGCTTATGAAGTCAGCTGGGACTGACTGAT
The DNA here is from genome assembly GCA_036873685.1 of Agapornis canus. Classification (NCBI taxonomy): domain Eukaryota; kingdom Metazoa; phylum Chordata; class Aves; order Psittaciformes; family Psittacidae; genus Agapornis; species Agapornis canus. Next base: position 810 of record JBAFWW010005975.1, on the reverse strand, counting down.
GATTCCTTTGGCATGAAAGATGTCTTCAAGGGAAATGGGCCTGCCCATTCTGTCACATTCCAGCTGGGACAGAGGTAAATCATAGTCTGGTCCCTATGATGCCACCTCACATGTGGCAGCTTTAGATTTTAGCAAATACATTTTATTTTCATACACCTTCTTTTATTGTAGAACACTTTGAGGAACCAGGTGGTTGTTTTCTTATAAAGGCAAACACATTTTGCCTCCTAATATGTCACTGTAATAGTGAAACAGGCTTTTTACTCCAGTATGTGAGCTGTATTGGCACAGGCTAGGGAATGAAGTATTAAATCAGGTGCATAAACGCTCTTGCTTATCACTAGGCAGAGACAGGGACAAAACTGCTCAAATGAAGCATCCACGAACTTCTAAGGATATCTGTTGTTTCCTTAACTTCTGTAATGTTCAGCTGAGCTTCCTCTGCCTCATTTGGCCATTGGGTTAACAACCAGAACCTTTCTTACAAAGCTAAAAGCCACTTTAGGTACGTTCTTCACATTCTAGCCAAAGTAGAATCTTTTTAGAAACTATTCATCCTGGGGTGAGGATCAGTGCTGCTGTTTCCTTCTCATTTTTTGCTCAAATGTCAGTTAACCAGGAGCCCTGAGAGGATCTTTCTATACACTGAAATTACCTGAATTACTTTTGCAATTGTTGAGGTGCTATATATGCACATCTGTAGAAAGGCTTTCTGTAGCAAAATCTGCTCAGGGCCAGAATATATATATATATATATATATATATATATTTGTGCAGTTTATTTATTAGGTGGAGAAGGCTGTGCACCAT
>JBAFWW010005974.1:0-18475 GCA_036873685.1 Agapornis canus | reverse complement strand
ATCCCTGACATCTTGGATGTAGTCTGGCTGTATGGCCTCTGTATGAGAGGATGTGCCCCCTTGCATGGGGGTCTGCTTCCCCTGAGGTTGGATGGGCAAAGCCTTGCCATTTTCTGAGCTCTCTTGCCAGCAACATTTTAAAAAATTTTGATCCCAATGAAGACAAGAAACCAGCCAAATTAATCTTTGATATCAATCTCTCATGCATATATTTTGGAGGTGCCATTGAGTCTCTAATCATAGTGCTTTAATTGGGCCTTTGCTTTTGAAACACATTACAGCCAAATGACTGAGTAATCATCACAATCCCATGAATGAGCTGGATAAGTAAGATTGTGCATGGAGAAACTGAAAGAGGAAGAGAGACCACACAGCAAGTAGTGTGAGCCTTGGGATTAAAAACTGGGATTTCTTTTTCTCCATGCACAATTCACAAGGCCAAGTTACCCTGTATGATCTCATGAAAGAAGTATATTTTCCATCTGCAAAGAACACCGAACAGTATCAGCTAAGTGCAAATTAGGATGATCATTAGCCACTCTTTGAATGAGACGGCTGCCAGGAAGACTGTGTGTATGTTTGAGGAAGAATTCCTAATGTCTGTTTGTCTGGAGAAGTATAAATTCTTCTGCTCCCCTTCAGTAGCCTAATTAGATTTTACTCTGTTTATTAGAAGAGTTCAGTTGCTAGCTTAACATGAAATAAAATCTGCATGATTAAGAAGTCATGAACAGTAAAGCTTACAGTATGCTGTTAGAAATTTTCCTGTCATATCAGAAATGAAGAAATCCTCCAGTGTTAAATGAAGTATGGTTAGTTCCAAGAGCCATGATCAAAACAGTGTCAAAGATGGAGGGAGTGTGGGAAGGGGGTACGATGACATACAAACGGTGCCTGAAATAAAAGAATTACTGGAAAAGTTGCATTTTTGACCACTTGGCAGAATAGAAGAAACATCCTTCTTTATGGATCTTCACCATAAAACAAGGATAAGAAAGATGTTCTTCCATGTGAATATATGTTCTTTTGCTCTCCTTACCATCTTCTGTAGACACAGTAGTACATCAAGAGCCAAGTGTCATAAGAAAGTGGAGTAAGTTTATTTGAACATCCTTGATAGCTCTCCAAATCTATGTCCCTCAAGGGTTTATGCCCTTAGTGATATAAAATAGCTCCCAGGAGTAAATGTATCCATTAGATATTGAAGTGATGCCTGGTCTTGACCTTGGAATAAAAATCCACCAAAGGCAACAAATGTTTGGGATTAGGATTAGACCCTTGCATGAAGAATGCAGAGGTCTATGATAAACAGCTAACAACCACTAGGATTTCTGATATGCAGAGTTTTCTTCCCAGTTTCCAGATGTGTGGTGGCACTGAAACCCAAACATGCATCCCTCAAAACCTCTGTGTAATATTTTAGGTCCTGAAGGCTGGGGAACCAGAATAGATATGCTGTTTCCACTGTCTTTGTTGGGAACAGCTGGTAGTGTGTCACACGTAAAGTCATTAGCAACCTGCAACAAGGAATTTTCCAAATGGACTTTGAGTTGATGACCCCAAAATCCTACCCAAAGCTGTCTCCATATTCACTTATCTGTGGAAATTAAAATATGGACTCTTTTTGCTTTCTCCTAATAATGTGAGAAAGCAGCCCTTAATAACAAGATAAGTTACTCTTCTAGAGGACCTTCATTACAAAGAGCAGCTGTGTCTAAAGTAGGTTCACACCAATGCTGGCTTGCACCCACAACCTCTGAGTCCAGGCTATCCCACTGGTAGTGGTAATCTGGTCTATAGCCACAGGCATGATGAAGTCCTACTTCTTATACACCATTTAGAAAAACATTTGGATTTAGAGTCTGGGTGCGAACCTGGGGACAAGTTAGGAATCTGTGGACAAGTTAGGAAGCCTGGTGTAGAAAGTAAGTTCTGGAGCCTGAAAGGGAAAAGAGCAAAACTAGAGGAGCAAGTTAGGAGTCAAGGGAAGGAGACTTGAAACCTAAAGCCTTTCCCCAAAAAGCAAAGGGATTTGTGTAACCCAAGGGACTAAAAGTACATTTTGGCCCATGGTCTGGTTTTCCTCAGCACGTGCCCAGCCACAAGAGTCCATGTGGTTCTTCTGTTTTCTCAAGTCTTTTGAAATATAGATACAAGAGTCGCAAATCTCTGCACTTCCCCACATTCCTCAAGATATTGGCCCACCAAGCAGTTGTAATTCAGGATACCACCATACACCCACGTGCAAGATTCCTTAACAACTATGCACATTTTTAGTCTCAAATATTTTAGAATTGTTTTCACTCTGCCTCAGTTGTAATTGGCTCAGTTTCCCAAGTGTTGGATCATCTAACTAGAGTGATTTTTGACTCAGAGCCCAGGCACCATATCAAAACATTTATCAATTAATCATAAAATGTAACTAACATTGTTGTCCACCCAAGAAAAACTGTCACTTACAGACTCATGTATGTTATTCCTTATGAAAGAGCTGCTATATAGAAGTTGATTTCCTGAACAGACCAGGTGGAAAATCTGCTAAAGGCAGAGGTCAAATCTAGTTTAATTTTATACCCTTTGTTAAGAATGTTCTCTCTCTCTCTCCAAAAAAAAAAACAACCTAAGAAAAAAAAACCCACCCCTGTGTTCCTTTCCAAGCTTTCTAAAGTTAATTCATGTGGAAGAAAAAAAGATTAGGATAAAATTTCAAATATTAAATTCAAATGCAGGATTAATGAGTTTTATTTCAAAGCCCCAGAGGTTGTCTGGAATTCAGGACATTTTTTTAGTAGCAGACATGAGACATAGCCAGATGCAGTCGTGTTTTGGACCAGCTCAGCACAAATTTAGCACCTTGAAGGAGAAACTTTATGTCTGTTTTGTAAAGCAAACATTTCAACTTTTCCAAAATCCATTGTCCAGAAGATATTACTGTTGTGTTGGATGAAAGAATGAATTTGAAATAATGCTGATGTGTTTCTCTAACGCTTAATAATTGCCATCCATATCACCATCACTGTAGGTGATGTAGGTCCTCTGCCCTGTGCAACACAGGCATGTGATTATTGGGTTTTTTTAATAGTGTAAAACTATCCAGAAAAAAATGAATTAAAACATTTTCCTGAAGCCAAATTCAAGACAGTTCTTGCAACACTCTGCAGGAAAGATCTTTTTGCAAGTTGGTTTCTTAACGACCAGCAGGGAACAGCTTGGCAGAGGTACAAACACAATTCTTCTCACGCCCTTACAGATAGCATGGCAAACCCATAGATGATGAGCTACTTCACTTCACACCCAGTCCCTGAGGCAAAGGAGTTGTAGGCCAAACCTGTCTCTTCATTAAAAGATATTTTTTTATCTTCAAAAAAATTATCATTATTCAACTTTCTTCTAAACAGGTTTGCACCAAAGAAGCACTAATAGTGTTTCAGGTCAACATTGCTAGCTTGTTCAACCAAGAAAGAGAACTTTTTTCAGTCAAGATTACACTTTACTGATGACTCAGAAAAGGCTAGTAATACCTGCATAGCACAGCCTGCAGATCCAGAGAAAGCTATCTGGACCACAGCATCTTTTGGACAGCCAGAAGAGTTTAGCATTGGCCTGATTGTGTTTTGCCTGAAATCAAAGAATAGACTCCCGGTTGAGCTCAATAGAAGAAGGAGGCAGCCAACATCGAATTTAATGCTTTGTACATCAGCATTGAGACTTCATGGGAAAGGACCAAAACCTTGCAGTGAACACCTTCAAACATTGGAGTCTTGTCTTGAAAGATTCCAATTATAGCAAGAAGAAAACACTGGCGTTTCAGTTTCAGATTCTGGCTTTACTTCAAATTGACATGCCACAGTCTGTAAATAGGACCAAAACTTAAAAATCATTCTGTTTAAATTCCTTCACTGCTTTAGAACTCCACCTCATCTATGGAGAATCAATGTAATTAGCTGTAACACGAACACATAATTAGGATTTGGTGACAGGCAAGATTCAATGAACTATTCCATTTATAAAAGCACTGACATATTTTTTTTTCTGATGTCTTTTTGAGCTGGAAAACCTACAGAAACAGGTTTTCTTTTCTCTCCCTTACTTTCCGCAGTACAAAACAAAAATAGTCCATGGAAATAGCCTTGTCTCATTGTATGCCTGTTTATGGTCCATGTCAAAATCAATAAATGTGGTGGCACACAAAAATATTATGCAAAGCAGCAAAGGTACATAAAGCTCTTTAAAAGTATTGCAACTAAATTTTGTGGTCAACCACAATTTTATCCCATCCATTTGCTCAGAATCACATCCCAACTATAACCCTTTTAAACAGTGATGGAAGTTTGGATTTGAAGCTTAATTTTCAAATCTGTTTATTTCATCCATTTGATTTTGGTCAGCATGAGAGAAGATGGGTGCAATTGTCAGGAATTTCAGATTAAAACTACCTTGAGCTATTCTGAATGTAATGTTGAGCCATCACCAAAGGAAGGGAAAGCTGTGCAAAGCAATGGCATCTGCACTAACTTCAACCAGATTTCACTCACGTGAAGATGCCATTTTTGGACTTTTTCATCTCTGGACTCAAATGCTGACATTTTAAGCTGAAAAATTAATTGAAAACCAAAAATTTCCCCCAAATCTGGTGGAGACTCGGTGTCTTGCCTAATGTAACAGTCAAAGCCTTGCTATGTGGTATCAGTGGCACAAGTCTATGTTTCACTCTGGGTACACCAAGAAATATTTTATTCTTAAACAGTCTTGTTCATATATAATCAGTATCAATACTGTACAGGTTGACCCAAAATATTCATGTGCAAAAGTCCTCCTCCCAGATAAATCACTATAACTTCTTGTCCAGGGGCAGCTAAACTGAAGACTCAGCTAAGGGAAATGCTATCCAAAGGGAAACAACAATAGTTGGAACATATCCGATGCTCTAAGAGGATGTGAACCCTACACAACATCTTCCTTTCTGAGGATATATACTCTCAGTACCATAAAAATATGGGGTTCTGCTCCCACCTGGAGTGTGTGAGTACTTCATGAGGCTGCTTAGCTGAATAGATCTAATGGCTTTCCATTCTTGGCCTGGACTTCAGTATGAGATATTCCCACGGTCGGATGCTCATTTACACAGTGAACAAAGAGTGAAGCACCCCAGTGACCAAAAAATAGACATATGTGAGCCAAATCTTGGACTAGGTGGAAGCCTGCTCAGTGACCAGTTGCTCCACACCTGGCTTGGGGCTTGGGGATTTCATACATGGTGCCCTGAGGATTTATGAGCACTCCATCCATCATTGCATTGGAAAAAAAAAAAAAAACGATAAAAAAAAAGAAAAATAGCAAAAAGAGTAAAATGGAGGTTTTTATGGGCCTAGGAGGAGCTAACCTGGAAATATCATTGGCGCAAATAGAGCTGTTCAGCAGACAATAGCACTCTCGTATTGCCACAGGTTTGTTTACTCAAATGTGGCCATCCTCATTGTGTAGCCCCTGTTCTGGTCCCCAGCCTGGTGAGTGTCCCCAGCACCCTGTGGCTGGTGGAACACAGTCACCACTTATTGCCATGCTGACAGCTTTATTGCCTCTCTGACCTTGCTATTTTTAAAGAAACAGGTTATCTCAGTGATGTAAACAGGTCTTCCTCATGCAGTTATATTATCCCCATTGCAGGGAGCTAAAGCCTTTGGTCTGCACTCACTTATACTGTCAAGTCAGCAGTTTCAGGTGCTGGGAGCTTATGGCATTGGTTTTACTGAAAGCTGACTAAGTGATTTTTTTTTCCCAAATTACTCAGAACATCCAGCTTTAGATCTCTTCTCCAAATCTAGTTAACCTAAATTGCTAGAAAGGGTTAAACTACCCAGATTCTGATAACTAATGCTTAAAAGTACACCAATGCAATCTGGCTGGGGGATAAGAGTAGATCCTTACATGTGATGGTGGGTTGAGCATGGAGCAAGTAAATGTGTACTCTTGTTGCAAGTGAGAAAATGTAAGTACAAGTTTCAGTGCATAAATGATTCTTTGGTATAAGAGCAATAAGTAGGCAAATAATATCTATTCATTGTAAAAAATGGCATTGCCCTCCTGCTTTGAAAGGTGCTCATTGCAAAAACAAGAGTAGGCAGCATGGATGGACCCTTAGCTAGGAAAAATAACATCTTTCAATTGAGTGTTAGAAATTTATTAAAACTTAGTGTCTAGTTTATATTTTCTGACAGAGAGATGGACATAGTTATGGAAAATGTTAAAAGCTTGGGTTAAATTAAAAAAGCACTTGGTTATTTTGTTACAGTTTTCTCAAGATTCTCTGTATATAAACAATATGCCTAGAATGATAATGAGTAAAATAGAAAATGTCATAGTCTCTCTCCAATTCTAAAATTCCTGCCTTGAATCTTAATTCCATAAGCAAAGAACAGCCTACAGCAAAAGTTAAACCAGCTCTGTCATGAGGCCTTTCTTCAGCTCACAGTAAAGAGAACATCTTTTTCAGTATTAGCTGGAATAAGGAATAATAAAAATAGAAGTCGTCTTGAACTAATGCAGTCCAAACATGGCCAGAGGTACCCAAAGATCATTTCACCAGTCTCTGTTCTTCTTGGTCCCAGTGTCAAGTAGGTTGTGAGACCCTATCACAAAACTGCCTGGAACATTTCCTTGGTGCTTCTAAGCCTGCCGGCAAACCTTGAGGGGCATACATTAAAGGAAGTGGTGTCCTTTCACAATTGCTATCACTTAGCCCTTTGGAATGGAAAGGCAGGGTTATGGGTCACTAAACACCTACATTCCCTTGAGAGGTGATGGAGAAAGGTGCATCTGAGGCCTCCAGGGAGTAGCTATTGGGTGTAAACTGCACAGTGACACAGTTCCCATAACGTCATAGCAGGAAGAGGTGAGTTAGAGTGAAAATGCAATTCAGTTGCTCACCAGTCACCCTGCTATTTTAGAGGACTTCAGATAAGCAAATTGAAAATGATGTCATGGCTCCCATAGGACTCTGCAATACTTTGCCAATTGTCCAGACAGAGTACAACTCTTATTAGTATGATATAACACAGTAGTTGGGAACGCAATAGAAAAAACAAAGCTGGAATTTCATAAAAAACCCTATAGCTTTTAACTCATTGCCCTTAACACACAGAGCTACTGTAAGTGATTGCCTTAGCATGAAAATTCTGAAGACTAAAGAATGAAAGTAAAGGCAATCAGCAGACTACTAAATACCAATGGGAAATTTAGAGCTATAGAGCAAAATCCCTGAGCATTAAAGGATTTACCTCTTGGCATTGATGAGAAGCAAATCTTCGGGTTTCCATTTCTATCCTTAATTAGTAACTTAGGTTTATTCTAGTCAAAACTTAGTCACAAAAGATGATACACCCTGAAGGAAAATAGAAAGCAATGCAATAAACTTATAAAAACTTATTTAAAATAAGAAGAAAAAAGAATAGATTCAAATGGAAAATCAATTTCCAGCACTTCCATTTCCTTTTGTTTTCTTGTCTTCCCACCCATACTCAGCTCTTTTCTAATAACATTCAGCTCTTTGCTAAAGAGGTTACCGAGGGTGTTAACAAAGATAGCATTTTAAATTCAAAAGGGAGGCTCCCTTTTAGAAAGGACATTTTAGGAGTGTTCTTGCTCCTTCACAGCTTGGGTTTTGAAAGTTTGCTGTCTCCCTGCCCAGTTCCCAGGGCCCCTCAGTAGAAGTAGGACCAAAAAGGGATGATCTGTGCCTCAACGTGGCTCTTAGCTCTGTGAAAAACAGCTGTGTCAAATGGAGTATTTTTTACATAGATGCTTTGGGAAAGGGGAAAGATAAGGTTAATGAAGAGATCTCTGGCTTGGTTATCCCATGTGCTGATTTGCCACTACCAGTGATGTGCTTCCAGGAGATAGAGATTCAGGAGCACCCTGGTTTGCCAGGCGCAGCTTGCCTGGTCTGGAGTGTGCCCAGCTGTCAAGGCACACCAGGGATTTGGTGTCTGATTTCCTGAACTGTGATGCAGACTCACGCTGCAGCATTTCCAGCACCGCTTTTGCTGTGGCTTCAAGTAAAGCTGTGAAATATAAGCAGCTTGCTCCAGAACAGGAAAAAAAAAAGAGCCTGTGAGTTAAATCTGAAGAAATACATAATAAAGAGCCCAGTCTCAAACAAACCACATGCTTCAGTGAGAGAGAAGTTGAAATGCCATCTTCCTGCTCTTAATCACTCTCTGATTTCCTCCATTCCCCTGTGAACTCAAAGTTACATTTGGTCCCTGTAAACGTTTATTACAGAGAGGTCTGCACGAATTTCCTGGACTGAGATTGAAAAGCAATGCCTGGGCATGATGGAGTAATGAAAGGGTGGCATGCTAGTGAGGCCAAGACAGGGAAAGTAGACCCATTTAAGGGGAAATATTTTAGGAAGTATCCCTGTCTGTGTAGATGTGGGTTCAGTGTGAGCCTTGGGAACCAAGACAACAGCAAGACATGTGAACTTCTAGTTTCTTTGTCTTCCCTGGTCATAGGAAAGCAGGACATGGGACTTGAAGGGAATACTGGAATCATTCAATACACCATCTTCTATGGCAGGTGCTGGGTGAAACAATCACTAAACTCCTATTAAAAAAGAAAAGAATTTAAATTATTTTCACTGTCTTTATTAAAAAAGAAAAGAATTTAAATTATTTTCACTGTCTTTACCTACTGCAGTTGCTCCAGAACCTCATTTCAACATCTGTTGATTTCTACCCACCTAGGGAGATGGTTAGGAAAGCTGATAGAGACATGAGGGAATATTAGATGAAAGGATTAAATACTTTCAACACAAAAGCCAAGGTCAGCAAGCTATGTCCAAGAGTTAAAATACTCATAACAGGTTTATATGTGCAACAACATAACCTCTTGATTTATCTGTTTAGATTGGGATGCATCATGCTGAATGCCAGTGGGGTCACTTCTGTGCTAAGCCGAGTAGATAAAAAATTATCTCCAGCATGAACCATGACTCCAAGGTCCAGATCTATAGATCTGTGTCTCCAGCAGCACAGTTACATGTTGCTTCATTGTCAGGGCTTCAAGTCAAATCCAGGCCCATCATCAAATAGGTCCTCTAAGCCTATGAATCAACTCATGAACAAAATCACATTGGGTACAGCCAACTCCAGAAGTTTCAAAACTAGTATTTAGGACTGAGAAATAGTTCTATGGCTTTAAAAAAAATTGTTGAAAAACATCTACTTTGAATTAATTTTTTTTTTTTTTTTTGTCTTGTAGCTTCCATTCCTTTGGGTTGAAAACTGGGGACTAGATGCACATTGTCAGAGTTTTCATTATAAGTGAAAAGAATTAGAGATATGAATCTGAAAATGAACACCGAGTGTAGTTGTACAATTGCAGGAGCTGACACCTTTAAGATAAATCATCATATACCATGCAAAGTAAAGTCAGAAGCAAGGTCCTTTTCAATTAGTTCATGAAAAAAAATAGGGAAACAAAATCAAACCAAACCACAGACACACACACAAAACCCCCACAACTTGTTTAATGAATCACTTAACAAGTGGTGATATTTCAGTTTATGCTTACTCTCATGACGAATTGTGGTGTACTCCTTTCCAGGCATTGATGGATACCTGCCCATTTGACTTAGCAGTCCTCTATCCCAGTGCTTGAGAAGCTCACAGTCTTTAATGTACCTTGGTTTTTGTGACACCTCTGCTATCACTAGGAGGAAAATCGCCATAGAGGAATGTGATGGGGGAGTGTGGCAGAGCCATGAACTGGGACTATATCTCCCATCTTACTGGGTGCCCTGTGCTAGATCAGAGAGAACAGAGAAAGCAACTCCCTCCCTTGTTTTTTTAATTTGCTAAAATAACAGCTCCATATTCCCAGGGGCAAATGTCAAGAATAATTGCATGCAAATTACACCAAAGTCTTGCCAACCATCCATTGCCACCCAAGGGCTCCTGAAGAGTTAATATTGAGGGCTTGCTGGAGTTCAGTTAATTTACAACTGGAGACCTTTATCATCTCACACTGACATTGAGAGCTCACATTTCTCACTTAATTACTTGTTCAGCAATCACGCCTGGAAGAGATAGATGTGTTTCTGTGTTTAGCCCATGCAGCTGTGAATTGTTTATTTACTTATCGTCAGGCCGGGAATGGCTGTAATTTAAAGGTTCAGATCTCTGCTACCCTGAGCAGTGCAGGTTTTCCTTTAAACACTTCCATATTGCTGTGGTGGAATTTTGCTGGAGATGCCCGCCTTCTCCTCCTGTTCCGGGTAATGGGCCAGCAGGTGTTCCTGGTTATCAGTAACTGTGATTATTTACACTAAACAACTGCTGCCAAGTTCACAATCATAATGGAAGACCTGTGAAGATAAGTTTTGGAAGGTAAAATGCAGTCCAAAGGGATGAAATGAGATGAACTCAGCTTCTGGGGAATGTCTTGATCCCTATCTCGGCAGTGGAGTAGCTGAATCACGGCAGCTTCAAACAGTGGCTCACAGCAATTCATAGGCCAAATGGTGCAATTACAATTTAAGCTGTCAAATGGTGACCAGATGGCTTTATCTTTCACACCAGAGGCCTAAGAAGTTGGTAGGTGTGACCTTTCTACATACCAATCCACCTGCACAGCACATGAGGTCTGCAAATGCTCCCATTCCCAGCACACCCGGTTGTGTGTGCTGATGCTCATCCTTGGCTTAGATAATGTTTGAGCAGAGCTATGTAAAATCAAGAGCACCAGTTTTCACAGGGCTCCCAGGCTGCTATGCCCTTAAATATCAAGACACAGCCACCAGCCACATTGTTGGGTTACTTCACCGCACATGGATGCTGAGGGCTTACTGGAATACAAAGAAGGGGGAATGGTACTCACTATTCTCTTGGGGCTCTATTCTCTCCCACATACAAAGGAAAGAATGAGTTTTGCAGGGCAAGTGAATCTCAGATCACTAGTTAGCTGACAAAACACAACTTATAAGGAAAACTGGTGAAAAATCTCTTCCAAGAGGGACATAGATTACCAGCCTGGGGATCTCCTCATTAACCTTATCTTTCCCCTGTCCCAGAACATCTATATGGAAAATACTCCATTTGACACACTTGTTTTTTATAGAGCTGAAAGACATGTTAAGGCACAGATCATGTATTTTTGGTCCTACTTCCAGTGAGGGACCCTCTCCTCATGTCCAGGAGAACAGGATTCATGAGCCTGTGTGTAGGCAGAGCTGCAATGCAAAAATACCATATTGCAGCTGTCTTTGTAGTGTGTGTGATGGAGGAGATCTTGGTGGTGAATGACTGGGCACATCATCTAAAAAGGATAGTTCCAGGTAAATCCCAGTTCAATTTCCCAGCAGAGAGCAGCTCCTGAGGTTAGGTGGTTCGGAGAATATACTTCAGGACCTGTCCCATGGCAGAGACAGTTCCCTTCATCCTTCAGGTAAACCCAGCCTGGTCCTGCACTAACCAGACCCTGCAGGAAAGTACACAGCTTTGCAGCAGGTCTCAGATTAGAGCAGTATTAAAATGAAGGCCTTTGAGATAGATATTAACCCCAGAGAAGTATGCCTCTGGGCAGATCGAAGGGCTGACATATACCATTCACAGCAGAGTTTCTGCCTTAAGACTTGCAGAAGCCAACTGTTTTCGATTTCAAGAAAAGGCTTTCCTGTCCCGCACTCCTATGAGAAAAACACATTTCTCCCAGTCCCAAGGTTATTTCTATCTCCCAGATGAGGAGAAGGTGATGAGAGCTGACAGGGAACATGGCAAGGAAGGCTATGCAAAGAGGTAGTGCTTCCTAATATTTTTTCCATCATCCTCAGCACTGCTGCTATAACAAATTACTGATCACTAAACATGGAACATCATGTAAGTTGTTTAAAAAGGATACGTAAAAAACTCTTTGGTTTTGAAGAAGTGTGAGAGGGCATGATTGGGCATGCACAATACAGAAAATTCCAGGGTGATCTGAATTTTCTCAGAAATAGAGGTACAATCTTTCATATCACTTCAGTAAAGCCAATGAAAGAAGAAAAGAACCTAGACAGGTATAACTGAAATTATCACTAATTCTCTTAAAAAAAAAAAACAAAAAAAAAAAAAGATTAAATTAGAATGTCAGAAGAGCACGGTGAACTGCTTAATTGAACATTCAGGTTTTGGGAGCATTAACAGTTGCATTGGCAGCGGATCCATGTATGCACTGAAGTAAAAACACTTCAAAATGGAAGGAAAAAACCCTAAGCAGCAACTTATACAAAGGACTGAAAGGAGCAGCTCAGAAATGCTGCAGGATCTACAAAAGAGCATTGCAAGGCAGAAATGACTGCAAGTAAAATCTGAGCCAGTAACAGTCCTTTATGTTCAGGTGTGCTGTGGATGAGAAGAGCTCTGTGGATTGAGTTGGTGAGGGTGGCATGACAGAGTCAGACCCAGCCAGTTAGACCCATGGTGACCACCAAAAAGACCTACTGACACAGAAAATGAAAAGAAATACTTGTTTATGTCAGTATTTTGCTATTTTTCCTCGTTTTTAATTTTTGCTTCTGCTGGCTCTGGTCAGATGCTTAGCAGCAGCACAGGTACTTGGGGTCACAGCCTCAGCTTAGGCAAATGGGGCTTTTCAGTGAACTATGAAAACTCATATGAAATCTTGCCCCAATTTAACGGATCCAAAATGACAGGTCATTTGCTATAAATAAGCTTCCCAGGCTACCAGAGGAATTATTGCTGAGCTCCAAGTAATCTGTAAGCACAGAGATTAAAAGCAATGGGTGCAAGAAGCCATTTTGAAGGCAAGTGCAGAGGGGAAAGGGAGAGCATCCCTTCTGCCTGCTCCTCAGCACTGCCACTTTGAATGGGCTTTTCCTACACTTCATGGGAAACAAAAATATTCACCAGGAGACTAAGGGTATCCGAGGAGGCAAGGTATGATGGGAAGGGTCCTGCAGAGGGGAAAGATGTGCCAGAGTCCTTCTGGGAGCTGTAGAATGGTGGCCCAGACCTAAAAAGTACAGGGAGAGAAGGAGGACCCACATTGGCATGCCCCAACCCACCTGGCATTAGCTATTGCAATTAAAAGGCTGTGTAATATTGTCCTCAAGTGCATTTCCTGCTCAGACCATTTTTAGTGGAGCACTGGAGAAGACGTTCTTCTGCAGGCAATATCTCTTCAGCCCTGAAACCTGAGGGCAGAGGGGAAACCATGTACTCTGACAGTTGCTCTTCACCACCCCACATTTCAAAGAGATTTTATCTGCCCAGCACAGAGGATTCCCAAACTGTTTATATTAAGAACAGCTTTGATGCCAGCAATGAATATTACTATATTACTGAAAGGAATCAAAAGCTAAAGTGCCTGCGTGTACAGTTAATCTATCAAAACACAAAATGTTTCTTAAAAAATTATGACACTATTTTTATAACAAACCTCAGCCAAACTCAAAACTGAATAAATATAATATGTTCTTTTAAAAAGCATTTTTTTTTTAATCATGGGCAAAAACACTTTCCTTGCTTTCATTCATCAGCTAATACCTCACCCCCTGCCCCATAATCAAGCTCAGAGCTTTGCCTGTGGCAGGATTTCTGCTTCAGAGGTGTTCAGATTGAAACACCTCCTGAGGTGGGTGGGAAGGTGAATGTGAGCACATTAAGTTAGCATCATGGCCAGTCTGTGGTTTCTATCTCTTTTTTAAAAAACCCACGAATAAGACAAGAAAATGGCCCAAAAGAGCCAATAATGATGGGAAAGGCAGCCACCCTACAGTCCTGATCCATCAAGAGCCTAAATAAAGGCAGAGCCACATGTTTAGGATCATGCAAGAGCATCTCTTTCTACCGGCATGCTGTAAAGGCAAGAATACAAAGTTGTGTCTTCATGTTCTTAAACACTAGCCTGTATAGTCATTACCACAATGTAATTTTCATTAGGGTTGCTCATAGCAGTTTGGACTTCCCATTTTAATTTTGTTAATGTATTATTATTACCACTATTTTAACTAGAAGAACTTTTCCTGCAGTTTTTAAGCATTTATTTAGACTTGCATCATTGCTCAAGACCACAATTTGAATCTGTCAAGCCTCATCCCACGATCTTTTACTCCCCTAAACACTGCTGATATTTGATTCTGTCCTGAGAAGGAGTATAACCAAACAATTTGCAGCATGCAAGTACCCTGAAATGTAGTTAAACATTACTAGAAGAGACTGCACTGGGTGATGAATAGGCAAGCAGGGTAACCTGACCCCTGAGAGCTTACACATCCCCTTTTTGTTTGTTTGTTTGTTCTGCTGAACTTTCCAGGAGTTTCAGCTGCAGGAAAACCCTGGGCCTTACTGTGCTAGAAAAAGTCATGAAAATGCTTTAATTCCTACCACCACTTTGATCATTTGTGCATGTATTTTCTGACAAGAGATTACTCTAGCTCTAAGATGTCATAGAGAAAATATATTTAAGTTTCTTCCATCTGATTTTCTTCTATGAAAGAGAAATTGTGTTTGGGTATTGTGCCGTTTCCCCTACTTTTGCTCACTCCTTCTCCTGTCACTCTGATAAAGGTCAAAAGCAGGTAATATATGTTGAAATTTCCACAGAGCAGGGTAAGATCTGAGGTTGTTGACTTTGATATCAGTTTTCTTCCACCTGGGAAAAAAAAATAAAAAAAAAAATCACTCCAGCTTCTCATTGATTTTTCATGGAAATTCACCGATTTCTCCTAGTTTAAGATCTGGTCTCTAATTTCTTCCTGATTATCATATCCCTCTGCCCCCCACATGAAATACTGCTTTGTTTCAGCTCAGGGTGGTGATATCATTGTTGCTGCACTGAGCATGGGGCAAAAATCTCAGTTTGCTAGAATGCTGGTGCTGAATGACAGAGGTTACTTCAGGAAAAAGACGGACACCAACCCCTAACAAACACACCTTAATAAAAAGGGGAAATAATGAAAGGAAAAGTTGCACAAAGCTTGAAATGTGAATGCAGTGTGCCTGTACCTTTGTGCAGAAGGTGCTAATCAGCTCGGGGTTGCAGAATTAGCCACTGTCAGGACTTTAAATACTCCTTTTGGAAATTACCCTTTCCTCTGCCTGTGCTGTTCTGTTTGAGCTTTCTCTTTCTTCCCTGGCTTCAGCCCTTCTGCTTTTAGCTGCAAACTAATACAAGGAGGCAAAACTTGTTTGCATTTCTGCAACTTTAGATAACACAACATGAACTGATGGAATGAGCCACATAATTTTATGGTCCCCCTGACACTGCAAGGGGCAAAAATAACTTTTAAACAAACTAAATTTTGGTTGTCAATATGCTTAATTAGTGCAGAATTGGATTAGGATGTTTCCACTGGGCTTTTGGGTTCTTCCAGATGCTATGGTGAAAGTTTTTAAAAATTATGATTTTAAACATTTCTGGGACATGAACTTTTAATTTATTATTGCTGGAGTCTAGAAACCTAAAGGAATAAATTAAAATCTTATTAATTATCATTTACTTCCATATTCAAGTAGAAGTGCTGATATGTGAGCACTACATTTAAGAAAAAAAAAAAAAAAGTAGAAAAAGGCTTTGAAAACTTCAGTTGTCAAAATAGGCAGAATATTCACTCCCATGAGAGAACAGGAAAGCAGTTGGATTATTAAAAGAAGCCCAATAAACCAAACTAAACTAGCTAATTAAACCAGAGAAAGAAAGGTACAGTAAAGAATACAAAAGTGGGGGGGAAGGGGAGGAAAAATATGCTGTAAGAAAATTTCATCAGCTAAAATAAAAATTATGTTTTTCTAGATAAAAGAAAACAAATTATTTAAAATCTATTTAGTATGTGAAAATATTTCACCATAAGATAGACATAATTTTTATAGATATTTCATCAAGCTAACATTTCTGAGACAATCTACTGGTCATAACTTTGACAAATACACAATTCATCCTTTCTAAATGTTTTAAACCCATTCAAGAGAACTCTTTCTCTTAAATATGGATGGAAATACAGATTTAATTCTTTAGAGCATTTTTCCCAAATGAATATAAATGTGAAATTTGCCCTATAAATTAAATGACAGCGAGAAGTCAGGGGAAAATAAAAGAAAACAAAACAAACACTAGCAAACAGTTTGAGATTGATTCTGCTCTTGCTAAACTCATTGTGAATAAGAAACTGGCTCTAATTTAGGTAATGAGATTTCACCAGTGTAAATTGAATTAGACTAATTATTTTCTGATTAAAATGATCCCTATCTTTGCAAACAAAATAGGGGGTTTGTTTTTAACAATTGCAGGATTTTTCAATTTAAAAAAAAAAAAAACAACAAAACCAACCAAAATGAAAATTATCATGAGATGTAAAAGCATACCTCCCACAGACAGAGTGTTACTGTAAGAAGAAAAAATATTTTCTTAATTGGTTTATATTTAATTCTTCATTTTTGGAATTTTAATTAATTTCAAAAAAAGTAATCTATAATCTCTCAGATCAAAACCAATTTGGGACATATATATTAAAATGGTATTTATTCCTTATTGTCATCGTTCTTTTGCGCAGCACAGAAAATATCCACAGTTTACAAGTGTGTAAAATTAATTTGCCAACGTGTGCAACTATCCCAAAAGATAAGGGCTGAATTATCAGGTGTTTGGACCTTTAGAAAACAGGAAAGGGTAGCGTTTAATCTGTTAAACATTATGTTTGCTATGATTTTTAAGTGTTCTGTAGTAACCAATTTTTTTATAATGCCTCTAATTGCATAAAAAGCAGATATGTGCACGGTTCAGGGCAAGAAAGCATTGATTTTCATTCTTGATAAAGAAACTCATCCAATAAAGTTATTAAGCTGTGTGTTGATGAAGCAAATTGTACTATAAGTATATAACAAGTGCTGAAAAGATAAATATCCTTTCAATTGCAACGCAAATACACGTCCCTGCAGCAGTACTTGATCAGTACATGAAGCCGCTTCTCCCTGCACGGCCAAACTAGCAATGCCACCTAACGGGGAGCCAGCACCTCGCACAACATGAGCAGGCACTTTCCTTGATGGCAATCTTTGCTTTGCTTTAACAGCTTTGAAAAAAGCTTTACAAAGCAGTAGTTTCTGTGGAAGAACAACATAATGCTGTACTAAAGGCTGGACAAATATTTTGATTGTCTTGCTAGATGTCAACATTTGAAATGAGTAGCGTTGTCTCAACCCATCCTTGTCTCATAGGCAGACAGACACACGTGGCCCCTAAAGTACAAGTCTTGGTTTTATATGGGGTGCACAGATTTATTATCTTCATAGAAATCCCCCATTCCTATTAGGCAAAAACCTTGTAGATATGATCTGATTGCAAAGCAATAATACACTCGAATGCACTAATGAAAATACACATGGATGCACTAATCCCTGCTCTCTGATGCATGGTCATGACATGCTTTCATCTTCCCCATCATTCTCCCCTCCATGCTTCACCTCACGCATCCCAACGCACACAGGCACAAGCATACGTGGCTGCTCATACATGTCCATTTGCAACCAGATGCACAGACAAGAACTGAGGGGTGCAGAGACAGAGGATAAATGTGCCCTTGTCTTAAGATGGACTTTGCACATTGTATTTGCTTTCTGCAGCATTAGAATGATGTGTACATGCACCTCCCCAAGAATGCTTTTATATATATATATACACCCATTGGCAGGCATGCATCACCAGCACATGCATGGCTACCTATACACCCATATACATATATAGGCGTGAATTTTCTTGTGTTTTCACTGCTGCATCAAATAAAGTTTGACCAGCTGTTGGGAATGACTTCCAAACCAGGCCCTAATTTGAAGATGATTTAAGATTTCCACCCTAGTTAAATACCCTTGGATGTAAGACTATTAGAAAGCAGTTTGGATTTTGCTCTTCCCTTTCCTTACTGTAGCTAACAAAGCACCGTTCTGTCTGACTCGTCTGTATTTTCCTTTACATTGTACCCACGATTTTCCCCTAATTTATTTCTGTAGGGCCTGATCCAAAGCTCCCACTGATTTCAGGTTTGGGAGAGGGCCCTGCTCTTCTTCAGCTCTTGATCTGCTGCAGCCAGTCTGAAGTCAGTGCTAATTTGAATGATAAACATCAGGCCACACACACAAAAAATAGTTTAAAGGAAGGCTTTTTTGGGGAAAATTTCTATAATTTTTTTAATAGTATGTGCTCTGCGTATTGCCAAGGTTTGTATCCCACACACTGCTATCTCAAGCATATTTTAGTATGTTAAAGTCACACACTGCTTTCTCAAGCATATTTTAGTATGTTAAAGTTAGGGATAAAAATCAACTATAAGGTACAGTTTTAAAGGCAGCAGGATTAAATTAAGCAGTTAGAGTAAGTGGAGCTGAAAGAAACCCCAATAATTGTGCAAAGGATAACTTTCCTGATCTCAAAAAAAAAAAACAAAAACAAAAACAAAATAAAACCCTCACCACCCTCACAGGAA